>JAIOTZ010000790.1:0-44172 GCA_023374045.1 Limonium bicolor
CGGTCTTTGGCCCCTCCTTTGACGCTTGTTTGAACAACTTGGAGGCCATCTTGACCCGATATGAGGAGACAGACCTAGTGCTGAATTGGGAAAAATTCCACTTCATGGTAAAAGAAGGAAATGTTCTAGGACATAAAGTCTCTTCTAAGGTCATTGAGGTTCACAAGGCTAAGGTTGAGGTAACTGAAAAGCTACCTCCTCCGACATCAGTGAAGGATATCAAAAGCTTTCTAGGACATGACGGGTTCTATAGAAGGTTCATCAAGAACTTCTCAAAAATTTCATAACCTCTCTGTGATCTCTTGGCCAAGGATGTCAAGTTTGAATTTACCGGTGAGTGCCCTGAAGCTTTCAATACTTTTAAGCAATGTCTCATATCAGCGCCTATAGTGGTATCCCCTGATTGGAGTCTCCCCTTCGAGATAATGTGTGATGCTAGCGACTATGCGGTGGGGGTAGTTCTATGCCAAAAGAAGGAGAAAATATTGAGGAGCATCAACTACATAAGTAGAGCTCTTAATGATACCCAAAAGAACTACGCCACCACAAAGAAGAAACTGCTAGCAGTGGTCTTCGCCCTCGATAAGTTCACATCCTACCTTTTGGGCAGCAAGGTCATTGTGCACACCGGCCATTCAGCGCTAAAATATATGTTCAGCAAGAAGGATGCAAATCCTATACTTCTTAGATGGATCCTTCTTCTGCAAGAGTTTGAGATTGAGGTTCGGCACAAACCGGGTGTTCAAAACGTGATAGCTGATCATCTCTCTTGAATGGAAGTGCTGGATGACAGTGTGCCAATCAGCGAGTTCTTGCCCGATGAGAGTATCTTTGTGATCAAAGAGACTAGTGACCCTCTGATATCCCGACTTTGCAAATTATTTGGCAAGGGGGATGATACCACAAGAAATGACCTTCCAGTAGAGAAACAAATTCTTCTCAGACATCAAACATTATTTCTGGGAAGATCCTCTTCTCTTCAAGATTTGTGTCGATAGGGTGATCCGGAGGTGTGTACCCATTAGTGAAGTCCACAAGATCTTAATCCACTGTCACTCAGGTGAAGCTCGTGGGCATCACGGTCCGGCACAAACAACGGCTAAGGTTCTTCAAGCTGGGTTTTTCTGGAAAACCCTTCATAAGGATTGCCATTCTTTTTTGTTGCCTCTCGTGATCAATGCCAGAGGCTCGGGAACACCTCCCGCAAGCATGAGATTCCACTTAGCATGATGATCGAGGTTGAACTGTTTGATTTATGGGGCATCAACTTCACGGGCCCTTTCCCATCCTCTTGCTCCAATCTGTTCATCCTTGTAGCGGTGGACTACGTGATTAAGTGGGTGGAGGCAGATGCAGCTCCCACAAATGAGGACAAGGTAGTGATAAAGTTCTTGAAAAAGAACATTTTCACAAGGTTTAGGGTGTCAAGAGCTATTCTAAGTGATGGTGGGTCTCACTTCTACAACAAAATATTTGAAGCATTGATGACCGAATATGGAGTGAGACACAAGGTAGCCCTACCATATCACCCATTGGCAAATGACCAAACTGAGGTCACCAATCGCGAGCTCAAGTGGATCGTTTAGAAGACAGTCAATTCTTCAAGAAAAGATTGGTCTATGAAGCTGGATGATGCATTGTGGCTTACTGGACAGCCTACAATACTCCAATTGGCATGTCTCCCTTCTGACTTGTCTATGGAAAGGCTTGTCACTTGCCGGTGGAATTAGCGCACAAATCATATTAGGCGGTGAAGGCGCTCAATTATGATCTTAAAAGCACCGGTGATAAGAGAAGGTTTCAGTTGACCGAGTTAGAAGAGATTTGGGAAGAAGCCTACAGAACAACATCATCTATAAGGAAAAATCCAAGAAGTGGAATGACAAGATGATATTGAAGCGGGAGTTCCGTGAGGGAGATCAGGTTCTCTTGTATAACTCAAGGTTGAAGATGTTCACTAGAAAGTTAAAGTCTCATTGGGCTAGTCCTTTCACTGTCACGAAGGTCACCCCATATGGAGCCATCAAACTCAAGAACGTCAAAGGGGATATCTTCATGGTCATCGGATGTCGGTTGAAGCACTACTGGGGAAGAGACATCGAAAAGGTTGATGCTTGTGCTCTTTACTTAAGAGACCCCGCAGGTTCCATCTAAACTTTACTATGGTCTAACCAAAGACCTTAAAAAGAAAGGCGGCTTTCCAGGAGGCAACCCGGATTCCTTTTATCTCCTTGCATTATTTTAGTTATGTAGTTTATGTTAGTCATTTTTGCTTGTTTTGAGCTCTTATTACGTGAGTTTCTGGCTGTTTTTGGTGTTTTTCTGCCTTGTGGATGTTAACAAGTGTTTTGGTAAAAGAAAACTGTGTTTTGGAAAGAATTTGATCCGACCGACCCATGTGGGTTGGTCGGAGCTGAATTAAACTGGTTGATACATTCTGAAGTCGACCGACCCATGGGGACCGACCCACATGGGTCGCTCGAGGCCCCTTTTGAACTTAATAGAATCAACCGACCCACTAGTCAGATGAAATTTTTTGAAATTCCAAAGTCAGGAACTGACTGATCCACGGGGACCGGGTCAAAAATTTTGAAAAAAAAATCCAAAACGACTGTGTTTTCTCCCCTTCTATTTCATTTCCTTTACCTCCCGACTGCCAAAGCCCTGCATTCTCCCAACACCCCTCTTCTCCCAACTAAGAAATGGCGCATTGATCTCCGACGCCAACAGCAGTGACTGCAGCCTGCCTAAACCCCACCACCCCAACTCAATCCCTCCCTAAATCCCTCAATTTCCCCTAAATTTGGTTCTAACCCATTTTGACCCAAATTTGTCAAATTCATTAGCTAAATACTTCTATAAAAACACCAAGGTATTTCATTATACTACTAATTTGTCAATTTGGTGTTTTTGTAAAAGTTACACTTTGGAGTGAATTACTTGCGAACCAAATGAGGCCTTAATTTAAAATTTATGAATTTTGCAAATTTGGTGATTGTGATAGCTAATAATTGTTAATTATGAGGTGTGTGTGGGCAAATTGAGCTTGAAAATGTTGCAATTTGGAAGTTTTAGCATGATTTTTGTGCTTAATGCTCTAAATTCAATAATGCTTTATTTATCATTATTTACTTGTGTTTAAACCATGCTATGGCCTTGTGAGAATTGATGGATCATTAGTGAGCACAACTGAATCTTGAATGCCTAAGGTAGTGCACTAATGTTGAAAATTGGGGTAACATAAAATGTAAAAATGGGCGAATTGTTGATTTACTTAGGGAGTTTAGAACTTATTAACTAAATTAGATTATTAGGCTGCTTGAATATCTGAATAGAAACCTTTTGGTTGAACTTGTAGAGGTGATTAGAACCAGGAAAAAGGAGAAAAACAAGGGAGACCATGCCGAAATTTCCATAGAAACGTGTTGTTCCTTTTCTTTCCATTGTTCTTAATGATACGTTTTGTCTAATTACTTATTCCCCTTTGATCTATAATATTTAACTCCCTTCTTATCTTTTTCTCTCTTTTGTTTGTTTTTTGTGTTGCTTTAATTTTTTCTGTTTCAGAAAATGGCTAATAGACCACACCGCAATGCTAAGAGGAACAACGCGGACCCGGACTTGGCGATAGGCTACTCTAGCTGCGGTCTTATAAATGGATCTTCGTTAGCAAAGATGCCAAGCGCTGGTTCACTGCAGGCTGTCGTTGTGAGATATTCCGAGAGCGCACAGTTGATCCTGCTCTGTGGGGATCTGCAGTTGAGGCCATACCTTGACTGCATCTAGTGGAGTTGTTTGCTGACCATGGGAGGTCAATACCACCCCCGCATGATTAAAGAATTTTACGCCAATGCCACGACAGATAAGAGAAGGAGAAAGGTCACCTCCTTTGTCGGTGGTCATGAGATCATCATCAGGAGACAGGACATCCCCCACTTCTATGGGCTGGCCAATGATGACCTCCAGCAGTCTTCCTTTATCCACGTGGGTGACCTGAATGCCCACTAGCGTCACTACCTCAATACCCTCCCGGTCCAGACCAAACGAAAGAACCAGGACGACACAGATGTCAGGCTCACCATGACCCTGAACATGGTACGAGATCCGATCGAGAGGATCATGTTGGCGCTCATCCACCACAATATATTATCGAGAGATAGTAAGGATCTTAATGCCACCAACTGCTACCTTATGGACCACATGGTCGCCCCGGATCCGGACAAGCCGCTATCCCTCTCGAACCTCATGATGTCTTACCTCTGCCATATCTTCGAGAAGAGGGAGACCCAACACTCGGGTTTTCCTCACTTCTTATAGAGGAAGTTCTCACGCTTCGGAGTGCAGCCCATGGAGGATGAGCTGGTCAGCCCACCCATGGACCTCATCCATGACTACTCTCTTCGGCGAATGGGTTTTGTATGGACCTACACCAGGTGGCATAAGGTGGATGCTGCACACTCCTAGAGCAGTAAGGAGTCCTCCTCTTCGGGTCCTTCCACCCACAGCGCCACTTCAGCTCCACTCCTTGCTCTCCCACCACCACCATCTGGTTTAGTCACCCATGTGTAGTTTGAGGCATATCAGCTCCAGGTTGAGGCGCATCAGCGCCAGATGGAGGCAAAACTTCAGTATCTGTGGGAGCAGGTTGAGCGTGGTGGTCCGCCTCCCAGTAGCCGACTATGATGTTTGATGTTGAAGCTTTATTTTTCTGAAACTTTTATGTTTATTTTGGATACCGTTTATGTTTCTGTCATTCAAATTTCGTTAACTTTAGCTTTCCAGTACTTTACTTTCAGCACTACTTTTATGTTTTTGTACCTATTGAATATTATGATATTGGACTTGTCCATGAGTCCCCTTTTGGTATCTAACTTCGGGCTTTTTGCGTATTCTTCAGAATCTCTTTTGTGCCCTCTTTTTGGTTGTGCTTTGTAGATATATACAAATTGGGAACAAGTACACTCCAAGGATGAGTTAGGATCAATTCAAAAGCAACTCTTACGAATTTTCCTAGGATCTTCGGCTCTCAATGTTAAAGCTAGCGCTTCCACGACCCCGGACACTTGCAAGTGTGAAGGAACCCCACAATCAACTCAAACCTTATCAGGGGAGTACTAGTTCTCTACCCCTTTAACTTTTACACAATGCACTATACTTATACCAGCTCTATGTTTCATGCGTCGAAAAGGTCTTTTGTTTATTTCTCCCTAGGTTTATTGTTGAACAATGAGGACATTGTCCCATTCAAGTATGGGGGAACCGACCTTTTCTTTTTGTGCACTGCTCAATCTCATATACTTATCTGTTGCTTCCATTTAGGAGTTACATTTATAGGAAGCAAATTTTCCTATGAAATCTTGGCATCCACCATAAAAAATTTTAAAATAAAATTTTCTATTCAGGAGCATGTAACATGCGGGGCTACCTTATGACCTTATCTTTGGTGAATTTTTAATGCTTAGGGGTTTCTCCTATCTTCTCGTCTAAGGGGTTGTTCTTTGTTGAAATTTTTAACGAAAGGAACTAAAGAGACACCATTGGTAACCAACAAAAATGAGAGTTAAGTGTTCTTGAATGAAAAGGCAAAATGCTTAAATATCTTCTCCTCATCTCTTGTTGCAAAAGTGAATCAAATGCAAATCTCTATTTTCCTTTTGTTTTCTCTTTAATGCCCATTCTTGAGAGAAGTTGTCCATGGTAAAAGCTCTCTAACTTCCATAATCTTTAAGAACTTTGAAACACTCTAGATCATACCCTGAAAGTCAAAATTTTTTATTTACGTTAAGCACACTCATATGACCATGGTTAGGTTGTTTTGCACTCCTCATGAATTTTTCATCCTTTTTGTTCACAATTTCCCAAGAATTCATTTGAACACTTGCTTGCTTTAAATATTCCTCATTCATGCGCTTCCTAATTTTTCTTGAGGATAAGCAAATAGATAAGTGTGGGGGAGTTAATAAGTGGTGAAATATTGTAATTATAGGGTCTTTAGTTACCTTCATTTCCTTCAACTGTTGACATATTTTACCACTTTATAGAGCATTTCATTAATATTGGTGAACTTATACTCTTTTGGTTATAATGTAGGTAAAAGCTCATTTGAGTATGTTTTTGAAACCAAATAGACCCTCTAGCAAAGATTCAACATTGTGGGAAGCAGATCAAGAATGACGGAGCAGTTCGGGAAGCTTTAGGTAGACAAATGGCCTTTCTGGAGCAGATAGACCTAGGCGGCCGATCCATGTGGGTCGATCGAGATCATCTTCAAGCTTCTGAAACGAACCGGCCCATAAGGACCGACTCAACTATGAGCCACTGGAATGGACCGACCCAGAAAGACCGACCCACTTGGGTCTGTCGCAACTAAAAAAAGAAGAGAAGAAGAAATCTCACCTTTTTGGAAGCACCCCTTCACCTCTAATGGCTAATTATTCTCCCTTCTCTCTCATTTATGCTCTAATGGAGGCTTAACCTCCCTTGTAGTTTGAGATGAGGATTTTGCTCCAAAATCCCTAAAACATCCATTGTTGGATCTTCAACTTATTCAATGCTTTATTTTAGTCCCTGTGCTTAATGAAGATAATTATTAAGTGTTTATGGTTTCTAAACTTGTTACTCATGATTTAGGGATTTGTTTAGGGTTTGCTTAACTAATTGTCAATTTGTTAAATTAGTTGGATTAACCTTGCTGAAGAGTTTAGCATTAGTGTGGATTTCTATCGACATGTTATTCTGAGATGGAAACCTAGACCAAGGGGGCTAAATCAATGTACTCGAATTTTGATGATTTTGAGATTAGATACATTGCAACCTTAGGATAATTTGAGCTTAGTGCTATCGATTGACCCCGGGAAAAGCTGATTGAGAAGTCCCTATCAAATTGGTTAGGATTAGAAGGCCTGGATTAGGTTGCTAATTATTTAAGTGTTCCCGTTGTTTAGCTTTAAGTTCAAGAGTCGACAATCGGTGGTAAAGGGAGGATGAGTGCAAAGTTTCATCCCAGGCTACATCTATCCTAGTTTAGTTAGATTAATTTTATTGCTTTTCTTTATTTCTCTAATTATCCAAACCAAAACCCCCAATTACATTTATGCACTTTTGTTTATTCTTGCACAAAGACTAAACTTATAATTAGCTAGATAGTTACGAAGTCCCTGTGGATACAACCTTGTTGAGCTACAACGACTAGGTTCACTGCCCATAGTTAGAAGGATAGTTTAATTACTATTTTGCACCGACACTCATCTAGTTACTTAAATCTACCGCTGTGATACCACTTTGTAATACCCCAATTTCCAACCGAACCTAACTGTAACAGATATAACACAGCCACAGCAGAAATAAAGAAAAATCAAATGGGGTATTACCACCACACCCACAAGAGTGAGTGCTAAGGCTAAACTTTCCAACACAACTCATCATTAACTAAGCAGATATATCTTTAAATACCTAAGTATTTAAAAACCATAATCATTAAATTGTAATTCATTATGTGTCCTCTAAGATCCATCCTACCGGAACAAGCTTCCGGAACTAACACTCAGAATAGACTTCCAGAACAATTACACTTAAGGAAGGATTTGATACTACTAGTACTTCTAAGTCATTTCGCAATCCCCACCAACCCAAAGCCAGTATCTCAGCTATCAACTTGTAACCAAAATCACAAACAACAAAGAAAGGGGTTCCATAAATGAGTGAAATTGAGTATGTTGTTATTACACCGCATAAAATTCATTTTGTTTTGAAACCCTTTTGTGCAGAACATAGCACCAAATGTAAAAAACTCATATAATCCAGAATCAGGATCCAAATATCTAAGCATACAATTTTGCTAGTTCCAAAACACAACATTGATGATTGATAAGGAAAAGAATCCACCACCCCAAAGGATCAAACTGGTCATAAGACAAAGGAAACTAAGTCCACGACCCTTTGGGTACATTAATACAAAACCTCAAGGGTTCACGCCGGTCATAAGACAAAGAACACGAAGTCCACGGTCCCTTGAGTAATCATTCCACCTCACCATACGTCCTTAAGTGTGCACACTCGTCAAGGTACTTTTGACCAGTAGAAATAGACCATAATGGATTAAACCGCAATTCATTGGTAGCAGTGCATAATCAGTGTATCTACTTTGTATATATATATCCAAGAAAAGATCCCCTTATCAATACCAACAATTAATGACACCTAAGTCCACAATATCACCTTATAAATCACTAAATTTTTCACTCATGTCCAAATCAACTATAAATTTCACCAAGGTAAGACAATGGTAATACACAACAACTTACCTGAGCCTTGCTCTAGTCACTGCTAAAAATCACCTCCAAAATATTCAGAACCTAATCATAATCATTATACACCAATCAGTCACCTTAACCATATTTCCTTCATTTCTGGAAATTCTACTGGAATGACAGAAGAACATTCTTCCGGATGAAACTTCTGGAAGGACGGACACACCAGACGACGTATACTTGTTGAACAACTCTAGAATTTGGGAAAGAATGTAAAATCAACAAAAGAAAGTTCTTTCACACCAAAAGCAGATTCTTGACCATATTTAACAAGATGACACTGGAAAGAAAGCGTTTTTATGAAGTTTAAAGGACCGACAACTTGCTAACATAAAATAGGGTATACTCTCGATTGGTAATTGTGGTGCTAGGTGAATCAATATTAATCTGGGTTGATCTTTAGAATAATTTGAGGAGTTAGATAGAGTAACCTTAGAGTTGTGGTAAGAGAGATATCGACTCAACAAAACTTCAAAATAGATTTATTAAAGAGTCAACCTTTCAAACAGAAGGTAATTTGAAAGACCTAAATTCACGCACTTACCTTGGTAGAATTGATGAGAAGGACTTAGAGTTATGCTGAGTCAAATTCACCTTAATGACAGAAGAACGTCACATTATAGATTTGAAAAGAAACTGAAAAAAGTTAAGGTGTCTATTTAAGTTTGAACGGAAAGGAAGTTACAACTCATAACTCTCAAGAGTAATCATAACAATTAGATGACCCAAGAAGTATTTATATAAGTGGCACTTACAAAAGATAACGTCAACGAGTAACTCTCTGGGTAATTAAGAACATGGCGTAAATATAGGAAACAATTACCTACTTACTAATCCTCTTACCGGAACATTTCTTTCGGAACCAACCCGGACATCTTCTGGAATAGTCTTTTGGAATGGAGCTATGATTTTCAGGAGTATTTCACTTTAGGATCCAGTGGATTTCATGGCCTAGTTACAGAATGTGAACCAGAAGATGTAGCGGTTAGGGTTTTCGGGTTTGTACTTCCGAAATGTGTCACCCTCAACTAAGTTACACCGTTGCTGCTATTTTTTTCATTAATGCACTGGTAGGACTGTGTCAAACCGTTGGTTCTACCTTTTTTATTGCTATTGGGTCAGTAGGTATTAGCGATTATCCCCATGGATTTTGGCCCCGCCCAGTTCTTCAATTTCTTTATTCTATACTTTGATACTCGTTTATTGCCGGTGTTATTCTCATCCACTTCGACAACGATGGTCATCATCTTCAACAGATTCTTAGGCTTCAATAACATCGTTTCAACCCTAATCTCCTGTGTCAGACCACCGTGGAAGAAACTCATTAAAATTTCTTATGAAATCACCTGCTTCGTTGAGAGATGTTCGAAACGCTTCCTGAACTCAGTGATGGTATTCCCCTGTTTCAACGCCATCAATTGGTCCAGGATGTTGTCGGCATGTGCCAAACAGAAGTAGAGAACCAAATCTTCCGGAAATTTGTCCCAAGGAGGTAATCCGGTGTGGTTTCCGACTAGGTGAACTAGTGTAAGGCCTCACCCTTCATACAGACACATGTTGCTTCTACCCGATCTCCATCTCTAATCCAGTATATACGCAAGTATCGTTCAACTCGATATGTCCACCCTATGGGGTCATCACCAGTAAAAACTAGCATTTCCATTTTACGAACCTTGAATCCTCTATCATCGCCACCTGTTTGGTTACGCCCACCGCTGGAACCACTGAGAGATGCCTCCCCGTTGTGCCTAGTCTTCAAGCGAGTCAGATTCTGAAGGTCACAAAGTACATTCTCTATCGTCCCCTTAATTTCGCCAACTTCAGATCATAGTTCTTCCATCACCATTTTCATGCTTTTTGCTCTACTGTTAAAGCCTCCATGGTGCGCGTAACCATCAATTGAATGAGCTCTGATACTAGATTGATACGAGCTGCTGTGAATGACTCTCTCACGGGCTCAACTCTTAAAGGAACATGCTTAGTCATTGATAGAAGGCAAGCAGCCATACAAGGGTAGCTGCTAAAAATGGCCAGACCAGAAATGGAGCCTCTCTTGAAGGAGCCTACTAGTGATCAAGTATTACCCTGTCTATCTCCACAGAAGTGGCTAAAAGGGAAAATTCATCTCATGCCCTGACCTAGTCGACCTCATGCCTTTTTATAGTGGCTACACGACAAATTAAGAGAAGCAACAAAAAGTAAAGCTAGGTACTATTAATAGGAAATACCGGATAATTAGTATTAGCTAGTTGTGGTCCTCTTCTGTCACTAGTTTGGTGGTGGCATCACTTGTTGGTCGGGCGGGCTGTTTTTGATGCCTTTTTTCTTCTTTCTTCTCACATAAAGCTTCCATGTGGTCCCCCTCCACCTCTATCAATTTCATATAGATTTTTATTTTGTAACATGCGTGCATGCAACAATACAATATAAAATCATTCTTTTTTATTTTGTCTTTTCCTTACTCCTTCCTTTGTTGCCTCTTGAAATACTTGAAAAGTAAACTTAGAATTTTAGATAATTAAATTGATGTACAAAGTGATTGAAGACAAGGCTGAAGCAGCGTTTTTATTGAAATACGCCTAACTTAAAAATGGTGATTAATTATTATAATATGAGATTTAGAGGCCTAATGATGCCTAAAGAACATTGGTGAAGAAAGTAAAACCCAAAAGAAAGAGGAAAATGCTTAAAAGGCACAAAACGTAAAAACGTGCTTAAAGGACCCTTGGAGTTTAGGTGACCTTAAATAGGGCCTAAAGGGGATTCCTACAACTAATATTAATGGTGGGAACAAGATAAATTAATTCCCAAAGAAAACCAACTTATAAAATTAGCTAAAACGCAAAATGTGCCTTAAAGCTCCTTAGAGCACATTTTAGTGAAATTGTCTTGTAAAGAGAATTTGGATGGGTTTAAAATCTTAAATATACTCTAATGGATTAGGGGAATATAATAAACCATATTAGAGATCCTAATTCCAAATATTTAAGAAAAATAAAAATTTCATAAGGCTTAGTGATGAATAGTAACAATTTAAGCACATGTGGACTTAGGCAAATTAGGACCCCCAAAATAGCCTCTAAAACTGGCCCCCTTTGTTAGAGATAGATATCTTTTTTACAAATAATATGTAAAATAAGAGAAAGGAAAAAGAGAGAGAGATATAGTAAAAGTAATAAAGTAAAAGAGTATATGTACCTTGCTTTCCCTTCTCTCTCCTCACACTCTCCTTCCTAGCCGATTTCTCCCCCTCCCAGCCGGCCATTCTTCCTTCTTCTTCTCCCTCAGATTTTGAAGCTCCTTCCATGGCTTCTTGATTTCTTTTCCTTGCCCAAGCCTCTACAAGGCTCCAAATCAAAAACTAAACACATATTCTTCTTAGTTGAGTTGAGGGCATCATTTACCACCTTTCAAAACCTCTAAAGGCTGAAGTTGATCGCCATGGGTATAGCACCATTTGAGAAGAAAAGTAGATTTTCTGGAGCTAGTTTATCCTCTCTTTGATTCAAGGTAAGAAAAATCACAAAAACTCCTTGTTTCCTCCATTTCCTTATTCAGCCGATTTTGGCTTCTCAAGGTAGCTTATTCCTTGCTTTGTATTAGCCTTGGTTCAAGATTAAAGAGTGTAGTTGGAGCTCTCCTTTGATTCATGGCAAAAAATCAATTCTAGGGTTTCAAAGGTAATGCCCAATTCTAGTGCTTTAAGCATTTCCTTTTCATCCTTAAATTAATTAATGAGTTTAAGTGTCTTTACTTAGTCTCATTTCCTCATTGAATATTGGGTTAGAACTTGGCAATTACATTACCCCTTGGCCGGTTTCAAACAAGAGAAGAGAGGAAGAGGAGTGAAAAGAGGAACTTGAGAACTTAAGGTAAATAATCTACCTTAATGTCTATCCTTAATGCTTCTGAGATTATGGGATGGGTAATTAAAAGATGAACCAAAATATGAGCTGGAAATGTGTTTGGTTGATGTAAGAGAGAATTGTGAATTATGAATGATGCAATGGTAACTTGCTGTTTGATTAAGAGCCTTGGAGCCAAGTCATTTAAGATTATTGCATGATATAGTGATTGGTGAAATTTGGATGAATTTGTGTGCTGGTAGAATCCACTAAGGATTTGGTTAGTTTGAATTGATTTAGGTGAATGGTATGATGCATTTGGGCATGCTAGAATAGTAGGGAAACTATGGCAATTTTTTGTAGAAATCAAGTGGTTTAGGTGATGTTATGAGGTTGAAGAACCAAAGGGTAACTAGGAGTTAATGGGGATTAATATGGTTGGTTAATCACCCTAAAAGGTTAGTTGAAGAATTTGATTGAGATTGAGCAAAAATCTGTAGCAATTATGATGTAGGAATACCTTGGGTAATAGAGATGAAGGTGTCTAAGAAGGACTTGGAATGGTCAAAACAATTGGGTTAGTAAATTGGTGAGCAAATATGCATCTTAGAACTTAGGGACTAAGTTGCAAGTGCAGAAAATGAGAATGGAAATTGTCTAATAGGATCAAGATTAAGTGATGAGTTTGATCAATGGTTTAGGAAGGTTTGAAGTGAGATTAAGGTGTTAGAACATGTTTGGAAGCATGTGGAAAGGTTATAAAAGAAATGGGTAAGAAATGAGGTTGGAATAGCAATTCAAACTGTCAAAATGCTACAAACTATAACAGGGTCCGGGACTTGACTTTGGTATAAAGTCCCAGACCACATAAGAAAAAACTGTCAAAAATTGCATGTTGAGGTTGGTCCAGGACCTGGGTCTTGTAAGAAGACCCGGACCAACACTCAGAATCAACCGAGAGAAAACTGGAACATTGGTTCGGGACCTTAGCTCAGTACCAAGTCTTGGACCACATGTAAATATCACCCGAGAGTTTGTGCTACTTGTTGGTCCGAGAGTTAAGGGCCAGACCAAGTCCCGGACCACACTAAAATTTCAACCGTGAGTGTATAAATGTGACTAAATGAATGGGGTTGATTGGTATTAGTATTAGATGGTTATTAGAACATGTTTGGTGACATGGAAAGGTCATTAGAAGTATGAATACGTGTAAGATAAAATGTGGAGTTAAGAATTATAAGTTTAATGTTAATGATAACGTTATGAACTTATAATCACAAGTGTTAATGAATGAGAAACCTTGAGATAAGGTGGGTTGATAATTGGGAGATTAGAGAAATATAAGAAAAGGTAGGAGAGCGTCGTAGGTAATAACAAGTAGTCGAGGTTAATAAAGAAAATTAACTATTTGACTGAATGAATGATAGGAACGAGATTTAGACGAAACGGCAGCCGGGGCTAAGAGATCGTCATATTAGGCTAGCCATCATCAAGGTGACAGGTATGGTTTTCTTGCAATCTGTGTCCTACCGAGTTACACTTGGCTTGTGTGCTACTTGTTTATATGCACCAAGCTAATAAGATAAATGCACGAAAACGACTATTGCATCGTATATCTTGATGCCTTGTTGTTTCTTATGTGAGCTAACCGTCTTTACTTTGAGCTTGCGATCTAACTTAGAATAGTAGACCAACTGCTGAAAGAAAAACAAATAACGGTTAAAGAATCGAAACGAAACAGTCTACGAAACAATTAATAATGGACATAAGATATAAGGAACATCTATTAAGGGAACAATGACTGTTCAAACACTTGAACTCGTCTAAATAGTAAGACATACAGGATTCACTGAAACCCCTTATAAATGATTGGTCGACCTCCTATATGAGGATTCGACCTAACATGAGAAAATAACCAAAACTTTTAAGTATTAGGAATGTAGGGGCAACCCTTAAATTTGTGAATACAATGACTTGGGAAAACACCCTAAGATTGTGAGATGACATCAAGAGAGATGTCTCGAACTAGTACATATTATTAATAACCCTGAGAGTGGGTTAGGGATTGTGAGTCACGTGTGCAGGGAAGAGGAAACAAGAGAGAGTGTTTATATTCCGTGGCCGAACTCCCTTGTTAGGGGCTGTGAACCACATAGTGGTGCCCGATAGGGCCGTGAGCCACATAGTGGTGCCCGTTGGAGTAAGACTGACAGATCTTATCCGTCTAAAGAGATAAGTTGGGTTTCATGGCTTATGAAAGAAAGAGGATTCAAGAGAATGGTTCTGGTTGCTAGTTGAACCTTCCTACCATGCTAGACCCGGTAGGGTCGAAACCGAGGAAGTAATACTAGAACCCTAAAGCCCGGGGTGAGATCTATATGTGTGTCTCTGCCCGGAGGCTTGAGAGCTTTAACTTAAGAATTATTCAAGAGTAGAATAATTAAGAAATGAGATCGAGACCAGAGGGCGTCTATAGATCTAAGAGAACAAATGAAACTATCCGACTAAGGTGGATAAGTTATCAACTAATGTGAATGAGGCTAGCTTGAGAAAGAGATTCTCAAGGCCTAAAGAACAAGGTAAAATAATCTAATGAACTTGATATGTAAACCTTGTTGATTGTATTCCTTTGTGTGAATACTTGTTTGATGCGAGCATGTTTTGTGTTTACAACATTTCATGTTATGATTTAAATAAAATCAATCGCATGTTTAGACGACAATTAGTTGATTGTGGCCCCGTAGTAGCGGGTTGCACGACTACTGTACCAGCAAAGGTGCTAAGCCCCTTTGGGGCCACCCATTACTTTTCAGGTACACTAGAGCTGACCGCCGTTCGAGAGTAGGACGGGGACTGCTGTTAAGCATGGGTAGTTCGATTTAATTACTTATGTAATTGTTAGTGAAGTAAGACCGAACTGTTATCGACAAGTATAATGTAAAAGACTCGGTATAGTTGATTGTATTTGACTCGGTTTAGAAATGGAATGATCATGTATTGTTTAAGTACTCGAGAATTCCGGTCCATCAGACCGTGACTGCTTTAATTTAGGCCTTGTTAGTCACGTGGTTGGCTAATGGCATTGTTTCACCACTAGTAGGAAAATAACCTCTTTCTGTGGTTGTAAAGGGCCTATTTCTGCGGTTTACAACCGCAGAAATGAGCACCGCCGAAATAGACATCTCTATTTCGGCGGTTGCTTAAATAGAACCGCTGAAATAGACCTATACCATTTGACCGTGTACGTTTGACCTGGCCACCTATTTCGGCGGTTTTGTAAATAGAACCGCCGAAATAGATACCAGCCGGAATAAGGGATTTGACTGGATATGGTTGACCCAATAACCTATTTCGGCGGTTCTTTAGTAGGAACCGCCGAAATAGGTAGTATTTTTTTTTGTTTTTTCCTTTCCAGCTTATTAGTGCACCCAAATACACCACAAAATTAAACAAACCTGTAAAGACATTGTATAATGCAGCCACCACAGTGGGGCGCCTCAATAGCATATATAAACCCATAAAGCGGCCATAATCATCGGCACGCATCAATAAATGCAAGAAAGCAAGAAAATTCATAACAAAAATAAGGATTAGTTGTACACTTCACCACACTCACCACACCACACTCCATTACATATACAATTCACTACGTTTCAATCTAATGAAGTACATAATGACACAACTAACGTTCAACGCAAACTAAATTAAGAGGAATCAACTAAGTACGTCGATGGAGATAAATTCTGCCCAATCCTTAGGATTTCAGATATGTGCCTCTCATCATAATGTCCAAGCCCACGAGTCTTCGAAAGCCTTGAACAAAGAAAAATGAATAGTACTAATGAGACACTACACCAAATGACAAAGAATAAAAATACATATAAACCAAGACTTTTAAAGATAGTTTTATACCTTGTCCAATGAGTGTTCTGGCAAAAACTTGGATAATGCTACTAAGTCATGCATAAACCTCATAACATAGTAACCACATTCTGATCCACCAGGCTGTACTGGACACTATACATTCACACATGGACGTTATCAGTCATACTTGCAGGTCTACTATTAACATGTTAACTATTTACACAAAATAAGTAAAACTACCTTCACTACAGTCCAAGGGATGCGCTTCGGTTGCTTTTGCAATGAAAGCAGCGCAGCTTTGAAGCCACTATACAAAATAAATAGTTTGAATGTAATACACAAATTAGTCAAATTTAACGAAAGAATTTATTAAGTTATGACAATTGTTGTATAATTTAAATAGCTCACTCATTAGAGCCACTGCTATCGCTGGCTTCTTGGCATTCGTACCAAGTGAATCAAACTGAAAGACTCTCGGGTACTTCATGGCCAAAACCAACAACGACCAATGACGACTGCTCACGTAATGAATAAAATTGAAATCATAACACGGATAACATAACTTATAAATAAAACATAATAAGATAGGGAAGTATGACTTACCCTTGATAATATGGCAGCATAATGTATGACTTGTCTGCACATTCAAATATTGTGTTCGTCAAGTACCGCAAAAGACCTTCAGGATCCATTGACATAGTCACTTCACAGCAAGTAGCAGGGCATAGGAATCCGAAGCTGTCAGTCTGATGATCTCGTATCGCCTTAGAATGCACATGCCTGCACCATAAAGACAACAACATCAGTGAACGGCGTTAAAGTACAAAAACTAATTCAAGTATTTCATTAATAGGAAAAGGTATGAGATCGCTCACATGCTAGCTGACTTCAGAATCGACACATTTAACCAGTCTCTCTTGAATACATCAACGAAGTCGGACATATATATATCGAACGTATGAGTCTGCCCTTCGGGTTCGTGGTGGTGAAAAAGACCCCGGCTATCCTCCACTTGGATCCTATCACTGTGAGGTGACGTCATCAACAAGGCCGAGTGCAGAAGTCTCATGTTCTGTGACAACCCATCCAATATGTTCTTCTCTACTAAAGGAGGTCTCGTCATGAAATTGGAGGATGCCCTCGTGAGAGCTGGTGTGGCAACACTTTTTTCTTTCCCTTTAGAAGTTTTTTTCGACTTGACATTTTCCTAAGTTGTTGATTAATTAAGTTTAAGTGACTCACTCTAAACCATATACTAATTGAAATATCGAATAATTATAATTTTAGAGTAAGCGTTAATTGTGTTTACCTGGCCCGAGATTTTATCTGGTATTATGGCGAGGAGTGATGTTTGTGCTATTGTATGCTTATTCGGGGGTGTTACAGAGGTACCGGTATAGCAACATCAGCATATTCTGTCACATAATCATCCGTAAGCACCCGGACATACCCCTATCGTAGTGGTTCACCGCCAACGATGTCTGTAGGAGATGAGGGAAACAATTTACCCCACGCCACCTTAATATCCTCACCTCCCATCGGCATGAACAACGCGCATTCAACGGGTTCCTGAACATTAAGTAGAGAAGGGTTAAACGAACACAATCGAAGTAAATAGATGATAATAAATAATTTATTTTCTAAGTTAATGTGTCTAACCTTAATAGATGCATATGGATATGGATCAATCGACTGCACACTACTCTGCCGTACTGGTGTGCCCTCCTCCCTATTAGCTGATGGTGCAGGGGCTGGTCTGGTCACCTCTTGACTGCTGCACATCTGTGAGCGTATTTTGGACATCTCCTCTGCGACCAACTGATGAAGATTCTGCTTAAGCCTCTGCTCAATATCAGCAGTAATCTTCAAATGTTCCTCATAGCTGATCATCTTTCCTTGTGAGCCTTTCCTAGACCCCGGATTGCCAAAAGCTTGGCGGATACCAACTTGTCCACCAAAACCAATAGCGCGACCAGGATGATCCATCTTTCCAAGAGCACGAGAAAGGGGATCATATTGTCTGTTCGGAGTCCAAGAACCCTCAGTAACGTGAGAGTTTAACTCTTCCTATAAAACACAAAAATAACAAAATTCATTAATATACAGGTACACAAACAAATATTAAACTTATGTACCGAAATTAGATACTCACCATTTGATTTATAATCTCTCTCGTGGCATCATCGTACTGAGGATTTTCCGGCGTCGAGTTTTTTGGCACTCGACTCAACTCCCACACCTTCATCCTCCTATCGCTAGGAGCCACATCCTTTGGAAGCAAGCCCTTTTGATCCCACTCTGGTACGCGTTCGGCAATACTTTTACCACCTAAGTGATGTGGGTATAGATTTTTCTTCGCATTTGCCTGCTGTTTTGCACGAATAGCCTACAAATTCATATGTAACGTGTAAGATACAAATAAGCAAATAAAACTGCCAAAATGTATAAAAGACAGCATTGAATATTAGCTCTACCTGGTACTCTGGCGTGTGATGATACTCCGTAAACCGCATCCACTGCTCCTCAGTGATGCCCTCGTACGCCTCCCAGGGTGGCAGTTCACCGCCTCCTTCTGCATCATCCGATTCAGGGTCTTGATACGCAACACCATGAATGTACTTGTCAGAGAGCCATTTCCTATGGTCGCGGAACTGTCGCCCCATTTTTTTCAGGATATCGTCCTTAAGAGAAGGATCAATGCAAAAACGACTCTACATAAACAATTATTAGTCATTTAGTAACACAAGTAACGAGAAACTCTAAAATCATATAACATATTATAAAAAAACACACCTGAAGAAGCCCAAACATAGTGTCCTTCAATGATTGTGGCACTTGCTTCCAATTGTGATTTATGTCGCAGTAAGTTTTGACCAGGTGGCCAGCATATGTAGTATAATCACTCTTCCAATTACCGTATGGCTGGTTGAACTCATTGAATTGCAAAGGCTTCGTGGGGGGGGGGGGGGGCTTTATTTGCCTTCAGTGCACGGGTGGCACCTCTCTTCTTCACCTTCTTTCCGGAGGAAGAGGAAGCTGCTGGCTCTGTCACCTGCTGTGATGGACAAGCCTCATCCTCCGGTGGGTGAGTTGTCTTCCCCTTTTTTCCTCCTCATGTGGCCCGTTTTGCTGGTCTCTTCTGATGAGGATCAGCTTCTTCAATGGGCTGGTCCATAGGGTGATCCGCCACTGCAGTAAAGATAAGTTAGTCAAATTAATTAGATGAATTTACAATGTAAAGACAAATGTTGAACAAGTCAAGGAAAATATTAAACATAACATTACCATAAACCAACAAATAATCAAACGTAAAACAAATGTACAACTACTAGCACTTGCTACCTGACATAAATACTTCTATGATTTGGTGTTATCAGCCCAAACACCCTCGTCATGGTCTGATCGTGCATAAATCAAGTCGTTTTGAGTATCATCATTTAAATCCCGCAACCCCGTAGGAAACAATGTTGTTCCTTCAATCGTCTCATTCTCATCATCGTCATCCTCATTTTCATTTTCAATCAGAACCGGTCTTCTACCTGGAAGAACAACAGACCGTCTGAAGTCTTTTGGATCCTGAACATACCACACTTGGTCACAATCTTTTCCCATAACAAACTGATCATCCTTAAAACTGGCACGTGTGAGATCAACCAAGGTAAGACCTCCATCGTTTTGGATTCCACGTCGGTTGTCCACCCATTTGCAGCGGAACACTAAAAACAAATCAATATGGTAGTCTAGCTCCCAATTGTCCTCGATAACACCGTAATACCAACTGGAGCTCCTCACTGGTTGAGACTGGTTACCGATGTGGTACTCATTGAATGCCGCTTCTATTTTTACTCCACTGTTCTGGTTTATTGATTTAGCATCTTGGCGTGCGGTGTAATAAGTATACCCACTAATGTCATACCCCTCAAATGATACAATATTAGGTTCAGGTCCTATTGCTAAAAATCTGATTTCTTCACTGACAACTTCTGAATTTGATGACGCTTTTTCAAAGACATAATCTTTGAACCATTGGACAAACAATCAGTTTTGTTCTTTCGTAAGCCAAAGATGGTTTCTGGTAGGATTTTGTTGTCTCAACTCATTCACATAAGTATCAAAGAAGGGTTCAACAGCCTCAAGGTGTTGTAACACAAACAGATGTGCTTGATGAATCAGTTGACGTGGTACTTGCACAATCTTTCTTCCAATGACACCTTTCCCTTTATATCTGCCGTAGTGTCTTGGTTTTGGGATACCGATTGATTCTGCTTCATTCAGATAATCAGTCACAAATTCTGTGACTTCCTCAGTCACCATTGCTTCAATTATGCTCCCTTCCGGTCGATATCTATTCCTCATTCTACCCTTTAGAATACCCATGTATCGTTCAAAAGGGTACATGTAGCGTAAGTAGACCGGACCACAATATTGGATCTCTCGAACAATGTGGACTATCAAGTGCACCATTATGTCAAAGAATGATGGTGGGAAATACATCTCTAATTGACATAATGTGACCACAATTTCACGTTGTAGATCATCGAGAGAGTTTACATCAATTACCTTGCAGCAGACAGCATTGAAGAAGAAACACAATCTGGTGAACGCATTTCTGACATCATTTGACAATATCCCACGGATTGCTACTGGCAGAAGATGTAACATCAATACATGATAATCGTGAGATTTCATGCCTAACAGTTTCAAATCCTTCATCGATACAATGTTCTTCCAGTTTGAAGAATATCCAGACGGTACTTTTACCGAGTATAGACATTTGCAGAAGCTGATCTTCTCATTCTTTGAAAGTGTGTAGCATGCAGGAGGTAGGTATATTCGTCTCTCATTCTCTCGTGGGTGTAACTCTTTTCTTATACCCATGGCTTGCATGTCTTTTCTCACTTTCAATCCGTCTTTCGTTTTGCTGGGTATGTTGAGCAAAGTCCCACTCACTGCCTCACCAATGTTTTTTACGATGTGCATGAAATCCAAACAGTCTCTGACAGGCAGATGACGCCAATACGGTAAATCCCAGAAGATAGAGCATTTTTTCCAAATGTTCTTTGCCGGTTTCGTTGTGTTTCCAAAGACGTTCACAATGTCCTTAACCTTTGCGTACACTTCCTCAGAGGTCAAAGGTAGACGGGCCACTCGAGTCTCGGCCTCACCATTGAACAGTTTCTTCTTCTTACGATAAGGGTGATCTTCAGGTAGAAAACGTCGATGACACATGTAAACATTCTTACCACAATTTTGTAAACGGTCTGAACATGTGTCATCCTCGCACACCGGGCATGCAAATGTTCCTTTCACAGTGTATCCAGACAAGTTCCCGTATGCAGGGAAATCGTTGACCGTACAGAATAACAACGCCTTGAGCGTGAAATTTTCCCTTGCATAAGCATCATACACAACGGTTCCCTCATTCCACAGCAACTTCAAATCATCAATCAATGGGGCGAGGTATACATCAATATTATTACCTGGCTACTTGGGGCCAGATATCAAAAGTGATAACATTATGTACCTGCGTTTCATACACAACCACGAAGGTAAATTGTAGATCACTAGTAAAACGGGCCAAGTACTGTGTTGACTGCTTAACGTGCGTACGGGTTCATCCCGTCAGTACATAGCCCAAGCCTCAAATTCCTATCTTCACCCCCAAAATGTTCTTTGAACCGTCTTTTGATGTTTCTCCACTGAGGTCCATCTACTGGATGTCTTAATTTCTCATCGCTCTTTCTACCCTCTGCGTGCCGTCGTAAGTTCCTTGCATCTTTCGGATTCACAAACAACCGTTTGAATCTGGGTATAATCGGCAAATACCACAGTAGTTTAGCTGGAGGGCTTTTTTTCTGAACGGAGGAGTACTCACCATCTTTATGCTTATACCGGGACAACGAACATTTCGGGCAATTGTCCAGATGATCGTATTCACCCCTGTACAACACACAGTTGTTTGGACACGCGTGAATTTTTTTGTACTCTACTCCCATTGGACACACCCATTTCTTTGCCTCATAGGTGGTGGTAGGGAGACCATTCTCATCCGGTAGCATATCATGAATCAGCTCGAGGAATACCGAGAAACCTTTGTCACTCAATCCATATCTTCCCTTCAGGTTGAACAAATTCAATATAGCCATCAATTTCGTGTACTTAGTGCACGTAGGATACAATGCCGTCTTGGTTGCGTCCAACAACCTTTGATACTCATCCGGCCGGTCGACAAAATTATCCTCAATGTTATCATACATCTCGTTTATTTGCTCATCATGATAAGTCGGCTCACTGTCATTGACTCCGGAAGCACTTGGGATCGGTTCCGACTCGACAAAATCAAATTTGTGGTCGGTTCTCATCCTCTTCCTATCATTAATGTACGAGGACCCGACATTATGTTCAACACTTTCTCCATGAAAAATCCGTCTCTTATAGTGTGGCATGAAACCGAGAGTCTTCAGATGGAATTTAATTTCCCCAATGTTTGAAAATTTCCTTATGACACCGCAGTCAACACAAGGACAAGGTATTTTCTCCGCCTTTGTATGCCTTTGTGCTGCACTGCCGCTTTGCAAAACTCTTTCGACATGTTGTCATAGTGATCCCCTCGATCACCTTACATCCAGTCACGCTCCATACTATATTTGAAACACAAAACGGTACGATTAATACCATATACTCAAAATGAAAATGTTTTTGTATCATGGATTGTATTGCTTTCTATGTATTTATACTCTAATGAAGCGTGACTGGATGCATATTAAATAAGCTAGCTACCCTAACTCTAAGGTTTCAACCTAAATTATATACTAGCACCTATATTATCTGAATACATAATCTCAATGATCAAACAAAAAGCAAAGTTTAGTTGCTTACTTGTACACAGAAAAGGAATCTGCAACGGTGATGGAAGAAGGTGGAAAATAAGAGAGGTCGTTCACGGACTTAAATGTGGTGAGACCTGATAAAGACAAAATTTAGATATTGTTATACATATACACATACATCAAACAATATTAATTACAAAGAGATTTTGTTAAAAAAAAATCAGCATGACCTTTGCATAATTTTATCTATCCCATGCTTATTATTAAGCATTCACCAATCATTCAACAACACAAATTTCCATCACAAATCAAACTAATACCAAATTTATTCATCAAACCAAATTTCAATAATTTGTGGAAATACAAAGTATAAAAGAGAAATACCGTGCAATGAATGGGGAAATCTTAAGCACTTCTCTATAGATAGAATAGAAACTCATTAGTTTATGTATGTTAATTGTTCGTAATTAGGATTGCAAAAATATATATAATAAGCTAAAAAGATGAAGATGTAAGTTGAGTATATTACGGGTTCACAAATGAAGTGTATTCAGCCCCGTACGACTTCAATCTGGTGAGCCAATTTAGTGATTCCCCCCTACAAAGGCATAACCACATAAAATGAGTAAAAAAACAAAAATAAAACACAAAAATAAAAACTATAAAATTAATTAATCGACTCGAGATAAAATAAAAACCCAAATAAAATTGAAAAAAAAATTAAAACTTATCAAGTAAATATATCCTAATTGAACTAAGAGAAAAGATAAATGAACTACATACTATTAAACCTACAGAATTAAATTTGAAAGCTAAAAAAGAAGGGAAAATTCACGAGATACCCCTGTTTTCTTTCGTAATTCACAATATACCCCTGTGATTTTAGTAATTTAACTTTAAACATGCTTAAATGTTGTCCAAAATTGATGATACTTTACATGGACGATGCTAAAGTGTTATATTTTGGTCCAATATCAAATTTGAAGTTCCTTAAGCTCACATGTGACCTGTGGGACCCAATGAACAGTCACATATTCATTGGGTCCCATAGGTCACATGTGAGCTTAAAAAGCTTCAAATTTGATATTGGACCAAAATATAACACTTTAGCATCGTCCATGTAAAGTTTCATCAATTTTGGACAACATTTAAGTATGTTTAAAGTTGAATTACGAAAATCACAGGGGTATATTGTGAATTACGAAAGAAAACAGGGATATCTCGTGAATTTTCCCAAAAAAGAATTATGTAACTTAATACAAAACCAATTCAAGTAATGACAAAATAAATAAAATAAACAAAGCAAACCGCAAAATCAAAAACAAAAAGCAAAAAATCCGAATAAATACTAAAAGTCTAAAACGAAAGCAAGCGTAATCCTAACTAATCAAATTTGACGTATAATTAAACAAAGTAAAAATAAAACAAGAATAAAAAAGAGTAATGAAAAAAAAACACGTAACAAAATTTTAAAAAAGAAAGCAAATTAAAACTTAGCATGTAAATATATCCTAATTGAACTAAAAGAAAAGATAAACGAACTACATACTATTAACCTACAGAATTAAATTTGAAACCTAAAAAAAAGAATTATGTAAACCTAATACTAAACCAATTCAACTGATGACAAAATAAATAAAATAATTTTCAACACTTGCTCTAGTTTTCTAAGTTCTCCTTGTTACAGATTTTGTTCTCATTCCTACCACTCCATGTTCCTTCAACTAGTGTCATCTAGCACACACTTGCCTTATCTTCACCCAAGGTTCTACTCAATTACCCAATTCTCTTCTAAACCAAAACCAAGGTGGTTAACCATTCAAGCTTACCTCTACAATACCTAGTTACTCTAGGTTCTTTTTTCCTCAACTCAAACACTTAAGTCATCTAATTTCTAGGACAATTTTGACAGAGTTTTCCCTATAATTTTAGCATTGCCCACACACAATTTCAGCTCACCAACTCATTTCTAATATCCACAACAATCTTAAGCACTAACACACATTAAATTTCTACACAAACTCATTTACTTCCCCTTGGCTTCCAAGCCCTTTAATCATCATTTTATTAACACTAAAACAACTCAATCTCTTCCTCATTATACAATAACACCACTAATACTTAAAGCAATGTAAATTCCTCATATTCAAGCAATTAAAAACAAAAAGCAAAACGCAAAATCAAAAACGAAAAGCAAAACAATCCGAACAAATACTAAAAGTCTAAAACGAAAGCAAGCTTAATCCTCACTAATCAAATTTGATGTATAATTACACAAAGTAGAAATAAAACAAGAATAAAAGAAAAGTAATGAAAAGTAAAAATCAAAAACAAAGGCACAACCACACAAAATGAGCAAAAAAACCACAATTATTCACTCAAACACTTTGTCGAGCACCTTGTGTGCACATATAATTTCACTTCTACAATACTACATATATACACAAATTTCATACACTCCACTAATTCAATCATCCACATTCACATTCAACCACAATTTCGGCAACAATCACAATAAATCCATAAATTTAGGTCAAAATCAAACTTACCTTCTTCTTCTCCCTCAAATCATCTAGCTGCTGCTGCTGTTGCTGTTACCACTTCGCCAGCACGCGGACGGCGGTGACAACGCGGCGACGACGACACGGACGGCGGTGATGACGCGGCGGCGACGACGCGGCGGCGAGGATGAGGCGGCGGCGGAAGCGGAAGGAGGTGTAGTCTGTGTCGCTTCTTCGGTCGCCAGCAGCAGCGACAGTTCGAGAGGGTTTGAAGCGTCGGGGTGAAATGCGATGAATTGGGGAAGGGGATGTTATTAAAGGACGTATTTCAGTGGTTCTTACCTAAGAACCGCCGAAATAGGTCGTCGATATTTTTTTTAAAAAAAAATTGCGCCCCTATTTCGGCGGTTTTTAAGTTACAACCGCCGAAATAGGTGGTCCGTATTTAAAAATAAAAATAAAACAGACCTATTTTGGCGGTTTTTACTTAGAAACCGCCGAAATAGGTCCATAATATTTTTTAAAAAAATATAAAAAGACCTATTTTGGCGGTTTTTACGTAAGAACCGCCGAAATAGGTATCTGACCATTTTCAGAAAGCGCTATATTTCTGCGGTTGTTTAACAACCGCAGAAATAGGAGCATAGAAATAGACCATTTTTGTATTCTTGAAATAATCACAATCTTCACTTTCTTTCATATCAAAAGCAAACAACTAGGCCCACCTACTCGGAAAGTGGTCTTCACGAGGCAGGTACCGCTTCTAGAAATGTGCGGGACAAGGAGGACTTGTGAGGATATGTGGCTGTCTATGTCAATGAGAGCTTTACTTCCTCACGTTTTGGCTTGGGTGTGTCATGCAAGAGACCGGGAGGTGAAGTTGTAGGTGTGGCAATGAAGGGTGGAGTTATGGGTGGTTCACTAGGGGCGGTGGAGGCAAGGACATTGGAGTTTGGTGTGTGTTGGCTCTACAAGCGGGGTGGGTTAATGTTTGTTTCATTACGGATTGTAAATAAAATATTGATTATGTTTATGGGGCCGGGGCTGTGCAGGGAGAAGTACAATTAATTTTGGATCAGTTATCTCTTGTGATCACTATATTTGATCAAGGAAAATTTGTGTATGTGCCTAGGGTGGACAATGTAGGTGCACACATGTTAGCTAGGTTAGGTAGGGAGCATGTGGATAAAAAGATTTGGATTAATGATGTTCCTTCGGATGTTGTTAAGCTTCATTATTAAATCTAATGATATCATGTTTTGAAAATTAGATGTTGTGTAAAATATAAATGAATGGGAAAATTACATCCCCCACCCATGACATTTGGTGAAATTACACACCTCACCCTCGAGGTTTCAAAAATTACTTTGCCCACCCATGTAGGTTCTTCTATTTTACATCAGATAACTTTTCAAATATTTGATCAACTTAAAAGATGCTTAAATATTGTCCAAAGTTGATAAAACTTTGTATGGATGATACTAAGGTGTTATATATTTTTCCAATGTCAAATCCAAAGTTTTGAAACCTCATAGGTGGGGTGTGTAATTTCACCAAACGTCATGGGTGGGAGATGTAATTTTCCTTAAATGAATATATTCCGCATACTAATGGGCTGTGGTCCCAGTCGTTGTAGTCCAACAAGGTCGTATCCACATGGACTTTGCAACTATATAGCTAATTATCAATTTAGTAAATGTGCAAGAATATAAACAATAGTGCATAAATGTAGATTAGGTTTTTAATGTTTTTGGTTTGATTAAGAGAAAATAAAGGAAAAAGAAGTATACTAACTAAACTAGGATAAATGTAACCTGGAATGGATATTTACGCCCATCCTCCCTTTACTATCGATTTTTGACCCTTGAACTTATAGCTAAACAACGACAACACTTATTAATTAGCAACCTAATCTAGGCCTACTAATCATAACCGATTTAACCGGGACTTCTCAATCAGCTAAGCCTGGGTCAATCGGTAGCACTACGCTCAAGTTCCCCTAAGTTGCAATGTAATCTAATCTCAAAATCATCAAAAATTCGAGTACATTGATTTATTCCCCATGATTTATATTTCTATTTTAGAGTCACATGTTGATAGAATCCCACATTAGTCACATGCAGAATTCACTCATGAAACAAATTGACTCATCATTTTTTGATAGTTCTCTCCTCCTCGGTGGATATAAAACTTTATTAAATTTACATTTGCAATAAGCCTTTAATGAGCGATTGATATCAATGATTTCTTTAGAATTGAATAAATGGTTACTCAAATCATAAAGATGTACATTTGGATTACAATCTACTGATTTCTAGCTGATTTCAATGGAATGCATTTAATTACGATCTTGCTAATTTCTATGTACTGCATTTGAAGTACATTTGGATTATAAAATACCACATGAGCTGGTATCATACAGGTATTTGAGCCATTATATGAGACGATTGTAATTCAGGTCTTGGAAATAAGATGGATGTTCCATACGGGTTGCTACTTTTAGTAGCAAATCCATCAATTTTTTTTTTGTGGTTTGTTTTTGGTATCACATTTTGTATATGTTAGTATAGATGATCTTTACTTACAATAAAATTTGTTACTAAATCTTTTACAAACACATTATATGAATGTTGGTATAGACTAAAGGATGTACACATTATCCAGCAACATACAATTATTTGTTAATGTATGACTATAATCTTTACTAACACATAATAAAGTAATACTAAAACCTTATAACGTAACAGAAAAAATATGTCTTAGGGTTTTTACCCACACATTTTTTTTGATAAGTCGCTGGTATAACCAGATACAAAATTGTGGCAATACTGCGGCAGTAATGCCTTTCTCGCCAACAGAAGAGAAGAGAAAAAAAGGAACGCCAAATTGAAACCATACTATAGCTATGAGTATAATAGTGAGAACAAACAACGGGAGGAAAGGATGGCATGTGAGGGGAGGTGGCAGTCCCTACTATACCATTCCAGGCTTAGCCTCTTTACCATCTCTACAACATCATCCCACTCAGGAGTAAGCCCCTCAAAGACTGCTCTGTTGCGGAGAGTCCAAAGAGGCCATAATGTGAAGAAGAAAGAACTTGTCCACAGTTTGTTACGCTTGCCTTTGCTCATGCCGATCCATGCGTGAAAGGATGCAAGAATGGAATCCGGGAAGATAAACATCATGCCCCACCAGTCTAGAATCTTGGACCATAGTATTCTCAAGATCGGACAGTGGATGAAGATGTGAGCAACCGTTTCCACCGACTTGTTACAGAACGCACAATAGTTGGCCAACTGGTAGCAGGTTTCTGTCAAAGAGGAAATCTTTAGTCTGTATACGCCCCTGTAGAATGAGCCAGATCAGAATTTCAATTCTGGGAGGGGCAAAACTATGCCAGAAAGCACGACACCACAAAACATCTCCTGTATTATGAAGAGCGGCAACAGCTTCATAGAAACTCTTTGAAGTATAGTCACCGTCACTAGTTGGCATCCATCTTAGCAGATCATCTTCGCTATCTGCAACTGGAGACGAAGAATTGAGCAAAGCAAGGAGTTCCTCTACCTGCGCCCTTTCATATAAAAATAATTGCCGCCTCCAAATGAGAGACCACTCCTAGGTGGAACCGACCCACTGCCCCATGTCAAAAACACTAGCAGATTTCTGCTCATTTATCAAGTATAACCGTGGATAACGGTCTCGCAGGGGTTGTGGTCCTAGCCAACAGTCAATCCAAAATCTGATTCTTCTCCCATTCAAAAGCACCCAACGGACATTGGACTCCAAAACTGTCGCGTGAGAAGGATTCCACTTCGCAACAGATAAGATCGACTTCCACACTCCTGGCCTTTTAACTTTATTCCATTGTTCATCAGTGATGGGAAGATTAACGTCTATATCATATATGGAGCATATGATGTTTTTCCACAACTTACCATCATCTTTCTGGAAATTTCCACCACCATTTAAAGAGGAGGGCTGCATTTTTAAGTTCCAAATCCTTGATGCCTAAGCCTCCTTGATCTTTAGCTTTTGAAAGTACGCTCCAAGATACTAGAGGAATCCCCCTTCGGCCTTCCTTGCCCCACAAGAAGTTGGATTGTATTTGCCTGATTTGTTTTAGAACAGTCGGGCATTCTGAACAGACTTAAATAATATAAAGGAAGGCTGCCAAGGACTGATTTAATCAAAATAAGTCGACCTACTTTTGAAAGTGAAGACGATTTCCAACCCGACAGTCTACTTGAAATTCTATCCAGTGCCGGCTTCCATGTGGCTAGTCGCTTAGGGCTGCTTCCAATCATGAATCCCAAGTAGTTCATAGGCAGAGAACCGATTTGGCATCCTAGGACTTCCCGAATTATCTCCAAGTGTTCTTCTATGGGATTTATAGGAATCGCCATGGACTTTGACCAATTAACTTTAAGATCTGACATTTCAGAGAAAACCAGGATGCAAAGTTTTGCCACATGTAACTCATCTCTACTGGAATCACAGAATATTAGCGTGTCATCCGCATATTGCAGATGAGAGATGAGAGTATCGTAGACACCTACATACAATCCTTTCCTTTTATTCATTCGAATGGTTTCATCTAAGATCCAACCCAAACCTTCAACGCAAAGAACAAACAAGAGTGGAGAAAGCGGATCCCCTTGCCGTAAACCACGCCTGGGCTTGATTGGTTTAGAAGGAACCCCATTAATGAGAATCGATATAACCGAAGTGGAGATGCATTCTTCTATCCACGACCTCCATAGATTGCTAAATCCATAGTAGCACAGCATGATATCTATGAATGTCCAAGAGATGCTGTCAAAAGCTTTAGAAAAATCAATTTTTAGCAGAATGCCAGATTTTCGCTTGCTCTTGAGCCAACCAATAACTTCATTGGTGATAAGGGGGCCCTCTGTAATGTGCCTTCCTTTAATTAATCTTGTTTATGTGCCTTGTACCAACTTGCCTATGACTTGGCTGAGTCTCGAGGAGAGAATTTTCGAGATCACTTTGTAAACTGAGCCTATCATACTAATTGGTCTGAAATCCTCCACTCTTGTTGCACCAGGAATTTTAGGAATTAGAGTAAGCCACGTCATATTTGACCCTTGCGGGAGGCGACCATTGTCAAAGAAACTGAGAACCGAATTCATGAAATCCCTACCGATTATACCCCAGACACTTCTGATGAAACGAAAATTCAAACCATCGTAACCTGGTGCTTTTTCTCCATCAATCGACCAAACCATCGTACCCTTTGAATAGTTGCGGGTTCATCCGACATCACCCCATTAATGAGCAAGGAGGAGATGGTGTTATTTCTCCGGTTGATAGAAGCCTTTCTATGAAAATATGCGGTGTTTTGATCCCCCTTCTTAATATATCTATCTCTCGAAAGCTGTTTCCAATACCTTTCTTTTTCCCTTAGAATTCCCCAGATTTGATTCATCTTGTCTGCTCGAGTTGCTACTGCACAGTCATCTATAGTACCATCCTCCTAAGAATTGTCGATCTGTTCCACTTCAGCAAGCACAAATTTCAGCCGGTTATCAATGTGCCCATACACTTCATTATTCCACTTTCGCAAGGCTTTTTTAATTTCCTTGAGCTTGGTATTAAATGGTAGTTTCTGGAGCTTACTCCACTCAACCGCAAAAAAAGACTTAAAGTCTTTATGATCCAGCCATCCGCTTAAAACTCTAAATGGCTTGGGCCCCCAATTGACATCCCGTAAAGAGAGTTTCATAAAACGATGATCCGATAATCTCCAAGGATTTGCATTGAGAGTGAGTCCAGGAAAGCTGGCTAACTGTTGGGCAAAATAATGTTGAAACTATCTTGCTAACTATGGGCAGTGAACCCAATCATTGTAGTACAACAAGGTCGTATCCACAGGATTTCGTAACTGTCTAGCTAATTATAAGCTTAGTAAATATGCAAGAGGATATATACAAAAGTGCATGAATGTAAATTAGGGTTTTGGGTTTTTGGGTTGTAACTCGAGAAATAAAGGAAAGCAATAAACACTAAACTATCTAATCTAGGATAGGTGTAGCTCGGGATAGAATATTCGCACCCGTCATCCCCTTTCTACCAATTGTCGAACCTCGAACTCATAGCTAAACAACGGGAATTTAATTAATAGCCAAATCCATGTCTATTAATCCTAACCAATTTAACGGGGACTGAATGTTCGTTCAAATCCCCAATTCAATCAGAAGCATTAAGCACAAATCTACCCTAAGTTGCAATGAGAACCTCATCTCAAAATCAGTGAAAATCGGCTAACATTGATTTAGTCCCAACGGTTTAGGTTTCTATCTCAGAATATCATTTTGATAGAATCCCACAATAATGCTAAACTAATCGGTAGGCCAAACCAACCAATTTAACACGTAGAAGACAAATTGAGCAAACCCTTAACAAATCCCCAAATCATGAGCAACAAGTTTAGAAGTCATAAACACTCAATAATCATCTTCATTAAGCTCAAAGACTAAAATAAAGCACAAACACAAGTTCAAGATTCAACAATGGAGTTTTGAGGGATTTGGGGCTTTATCCAAATCCCTAGCTACAAATGATTCTACACAGCCATAGGAGAGAAAATAAAAGAGCAAGGGATAGAAGTAGCCATTAATGGAGCTTGGAAGGAGGTGAGCTTCTCTTCTCTTCTCCTCCTCTTCTCTTCTCCTCTTCTTCTTCTTCTTCTCTTCCCCTCTTCTTTTCTCCCTTGGAATCGCCTCTTTTCTCTGTTTTTGGGGCGGAACCGAGCTGAATGAAGAATGGGGAAGTTTTTCCCAAAATTCCCCGTTTTAAAACGCAGATCTGGGCAAATTTTCGACCCGTCCGACCCACCCTGGGTCGGACGCGTCCAGGAGCAATTTCAGGGCCAAAAACGCATTTTCTAAAGTCCGTCCGACCCAGGGTCTGACTTAGACTATGGGTCGGACGATTCCAGTAGCTCGGGGACAAAAATCGCGTTCTTTTAAAAGTCCGTCCGACCCACGTCCGACCCAGACCTATGGGTCGGACGGTTTCAGTAGGCTAACTTCGAAATGCTGTATATTCTTCGTTACAGCTCCGATTTTGGATCCGTTTGCGCCCACGCGTTCCTCTCTTCATCTACTTTACTCCTATCTATGTTATTCCTCATGTTTAAACAATAAATGTGTAAGACACCAATGAAACACAAAACTAGAGGAAAACAAGCCAGAGTGGAGAAATGAGCATGAAAAGTGTTGATTAAACATATGAAATACTCCCCTAAAACATGCTCATTTAGACACTCATCACTAACCATTCTGTTTGTGCAAACGCCCGGTCAATTCGACTCATTGACTTCTTGTTTCTCCAGGTGTACTTTACACCCTGGAGATCTACTTCCACCAGACTGAGTCGATTCATCCAATTACGTAGGTCCTCCATTCCTTTTGTTGAAACATTATCCTTGCTTCGTTTCCGATCACTTCCTCTCAAAACTTCATTCATATCACCAACTACAAGGATAGGCTTATTGAAAGAGGTATTTATAATTTCCGTGTACATGGTGCGGCGATCATCAGGATGAGTGGGAGCGTAAATGAAGATGACGCAGCCTTCAAAAGGAATATGTGGCCAGGCTAGTTCCACTACAATCCACCGGGATCCTAGTGAAGAATTTTGGATGTTGATATAATTTGAGTTCCAAGAAACAATGATACCTCCTGAGCGGCCAGAAGCAGGGACTTCTAAAGACACTGAATTGGCCCGCCCTCCCCAAAGACCAAGATCATTGCTGGGGGTATGGGAGAGGTGAGTTTCGAATATTGCAATTATATTTGTTCCTGCTTCTCTGATCTCCTTTCTGAGCATTGTTATTTTCTCTCACCTGTGAACTCCTCTAATGTTTTGAAAACAAATGAGGTTGGTCATTTTTCTTGGAGCTAAGCCTTTCTTCAACCCTTTTACTTCTTCTGAGAATTTGGGAAAACTGCTGCATAGAAAGATCCGGGTTTGGATAATGGCAGTTTATACTTCTGCCAAAATCAAGGCATTCCTGGGCTAAACCGGACTGGATATTTGGTTCCAAGTTTTGAGGAGTTGAGGAGACCGGTCCAAAATTATGAGTCAGAAAGACTTCGAGGTTAATTGCGGGTGAGAGCGGTGAAAAAGAATTTTAAGAAGGAGAGAGACGATCAGGTGGAGAATTTGTTTGACATGTTTCTGGAGATAGTGGGACAGTTGTCCGGTTGATCAGAGGTGGGCTGCATGGGGATTGAGATGGACTGTCAAAGGAATTTTGTGAGTTGATAGGAGAGGTTAGAAGATGGGAATTGGGTGGGCTAGATTGGGTTTTTGTCGACAGAAGTGTCTGACTGTGAGAAGGAGTAGACAACGAAAAGATGTTTTCAGGAGATGCAATGATTGGGACGTGAGTAGTTCCCGAAAAAGCCCCATCGATCTTTGGTATTACTTCCAGGGGAAAAGTAGCTGTCGGAAATCGAAAGGCTTAGAGTAGTCTTTTATCGATTATGGAAATAATCTGGGGTGGAATTTTCTCGGGAAAGAAGAAAGGCTTATTTCGATAAAAGATTACTGCTCCACATCCAAGATTACTGTTACCAATATATATGATATGGTTTGGAAAGATCTGAGTTGGCTGCGCATTAAATGTAAAACGGCTCCTGGGACGGTTCATTTCTCCCGAGACAACAGGCTGATAATGATGTTTTTCTACTGTGGCAGCATGCAACGTCGGTTGGGTTTCCTCATAATGAATGTTTCCATGCTGTGGCGGTTGTTGCGTTTGATGTGGAGGATCTAGTTCCGGCTGGGATTCCGGCGACCGCGGGTAGGCTCTAGAATTCTCGTAACAATGTTGGGAGAGTTCTTCGGACCAATACTCCATAATACCAACATTATACAAATGTCCCTGTACTTCCACCTGTAATTCTTCGTTAATAATGGACATCCTCTTTGTCTCAATTGTTGCGTGGGCCTCCACAAATTTAGAGAAGTGGTTCATGTCGCTAGAGATGGATGAGATTTCTCCAAGGTGATTAGTGACCGTCCTAATGGCGTTTTCTCCCAGGCTTGTAACAGTAAACCTCTAATAGCTATGGTTGCGGATCTCGTAGTGAGTTGGTCCTCGTGACTCCAAATATTTTTAACCCATCCCAACTCTGTGCCCAAGTTAGAACGTAAGAACTCTTCAGCCATTTCATGAATCGAGAATATTACCACATACTTGACTGGGGACAAATGAACGATTGACTCCACATTTTGCTTCCATTCGGCTAGCTTAGCTTCAATGTCTTTAAAACTTGTTCGGAAGGGAAGGATGGTCACTATAGCTCTCTGCAGTTTTTCTTGCATAATCAGTGAGGGTTCCAAGTTGATAAAACCTTTCGATTGGAGATTTTGACCTGGCGGCGGGCTGATGTGGTTTGGTGTGGGTGCTCTCTGTAGGTTTATACCAGCTTCAGCGGCTTATTGCTTCGGTACCCATTGCTGAGAGGCGGAGCCTGTATTGCGTCACCTGTTAATAGCCGTCTGCGTTTGTAGCTTGTGTCCATCCAGCGTCGCCCCGTTGGTTTCCAATATTGCTTGATCTGCATCCATTTTAAGTCTGTACTCTACAAATCCATACCTAGTTTTGGTTCGGATTCATGGAGCCTTTGGGAGTCTGATGCCGACAATTGGACCAAACTTATCAAATAACTTCCATATAGCACCATAGGAAGTATCTGGATGAATATTATCGATAAAAACAGTCGCTCCTGGTGTGTATCTGCGATCCATGTTTGAGGGATTAAAAAGAAGTGACGAGAAGGCTTGGTTACTTTATGAGCACAGAATAGTTCTGGGATTGGAGAAAACGGCGATGGTGGAGTGGTTGGTGGGTTGACGAGCAGTGAAGTTTTCCGGCGAGCTAGGTTGAGGTGTTTAAGGGGAGGGCTGGGAAAGTTGGATGGTGGCGTCGACATGGCGGTTAGCGGTGGTGTTGTGGGGCGAGGGTGAGAAGAAAGTGGAGAGAGGAGGGAGCGACATAGTCGCAATTGCTGATTTGTTATGAATGGGTTGATTTGGGTGAGCAATATCCCCTGCTAGGGCGTATGCGGTGTGGTTATGGTTTTTACCCACACATGATTCAGTTTTATTAACACTTAGGGTTTGTTAGTAAAACCGAGTTTGTTTGTAGTGTACGTACACATCACTGGTGGTATTTATTACCATTGCTTGTTTAGTTGTAGAGGGTTACTACCACCACAGTTGCCGACCTCTTCATTTTGCCATGTGTCTTCAACTCCATATCCGAGTAAATGTACTGTTACTGAAAGCTCATTTCTGTATAATAAGAAACCGCCACGAGACACACTAAACCAGTATCTTTCTCCATCACATCCAAAACTCTGCCAAGCACACCAGTCAAAACAAGTTAGCCAGAAATGGAAAGAACATGCAGCATCAACCAGAAAAAAGGAGGTAGTAAAAGCACATTTATTCCAGATTTTGTCCTCTATCTTAGTACTATTTCAGTAGTCTCTATATAAAGCAACCATTCCTATTACACTATCCTCCCACCTCTAATAGACAAACAAACAAACTAACTGATCAAGCATGGATCTTCTCGCAGTTCTATGCATAATTCTACTTTCATACACAGCCTACCTTCTATTAAAAAAGGCGCTCCAGAGGCGTGACCAGTGTTGCTACATGCTTCACTATGAGTGCTACAAACCACCAGAGGACAGGAAGCTAGACACACAAACATGCGCAAACATCCTCTGGCGTAACCAAAACCTCGGCATAGACGAATACCGCTACCTGCTTCAGATCATCATCAACTCGGGCATCGGTGAAGCAACATACTCCCCAAAATCCATCCTCGAAGGCAGGGAAGATTCCCCGACTCTCAACGAAGGGATCCTGGAGCTCCATGAGATGATGTTTGACACACTCGATAAGCTCTTTGAAAAGACTGGGGTCTCTCCACAAGAAATCAATATCCTGGTGGTGACTGTGTCACTCTGGGCTTCGGTTCCAACACTTACAGATCGGATAGTGAACCGTTACAAGATGAGACCGGATATCATGACATTTAACATCACCGGTATGGGTTGCAGTGCTAGCATCATTGCTGTCGATCTTCTTCGGCATCTGTTTAAAGTCCATAAGAACTCGTTTGCCGTAGTCGTGAGCTCGGAGTACCTGACCCCTCATTGGTACAGTGGTCAGGACAGGTCATTTATGCTATCAAATTGCCTGTTCCGCTCAGGTGGGTGTTCCATTCTCTACACTAATAAAAGATCGTTAAAGCAACGGGCGATGCTGAAGCTGAAGGAAGCGGTGAGAATCCATATGGGTAGTAACGATGAAGCTTACAGATGCTGTTACCAGTTGGAGGATAGAGATGGGATTTCAGGGTTTCGGTTAAGCAAGGATCTTGTGGAAGTAGCAGGTAAAAGCCTGAAAGTGAACTTAAGGGTTTTGGTTCCTAAAGTCATACCAATAACAGAACTCATCCGTTTTATCCTAGCTACTTCATTAGTCAGAAAGTTTGGTAAGTCATACCCTGATATTGTTGGGGGAGTGAGTTTGAATTTCAAGACTGGAATTCAACATTTCTGCATACACCCAGGTGGCAGAGCGGTTATTGATGGAGTAGGGAAAGGATTAAGATTGAGTAGCTATGATCTGGAGCCAGCTATGATGGCTCTGCATAGATGGGGTAATACCTCAGCTGGTGGGTTCTGGTACTGCTTAGGCTACATGGAGGCAAAGAAGAGGTTGAAAAAAGGTGATAAGATTCTGATGACGAGTTTTGGTGCAGGGTTCAAGTGCAATACTTGTGTTTGGGAAGTGATGAGGGATTTGAAGGATAGAAATGTTTGGGATGATTGCATAGACAGCTATCCACCACCGACTACGGAGAATCCATTCAAGGAGAAGTATGAGTGGATAAACGATGAGATATTGAATTTTGTCAGGCTGCGCTAGGAATTCTATGCTGTACATCATGTGCAAATCTCCGACCGTTTTTTTTACTGTTAAACTTGGTACTTCACTATTATATATAGAAACATACAAAAGAAGGGACTGGGACTAAGGAGGATTATCCCAGTTTCATGCCCTAAATAACTTCAAGGGTATATTATCACCCACCCATAATTTGTTATAGTATAGACTTCTTGTATTATTCTTACTAGTCTTTGTCTTACTACTAGTCCGTTGCGTATTGTGTTTGTCTCAGTTTCTAAATTCTGTTGCAACAAACTCCTTCTACTACCTTCTATTGTTACTTCTTTCTTTCTCTCCGTATATATAACTTCGTCACCCCTCCTGCTCATTTTATCGATTGAGCTGATGAATAATGAAAACACTATTTCATTTAACTTCTTCTTCATTGTTCTTCTCTGTTATGGAAATTCACATGGTATCAGAGTAGTATTCTAGAAAGATTACTTGTTCGATTCAGTCAATTCAGTTCCTTTTCTCGTTCTGGTCGCTCTAGCATGTTCCTCCTCTTTCGCCATGACAGAAACTTCATCTACCTCCAATTTTGAAAGATTCATCGAAAGCTTAAATAATGTTCGAGGCAGCTCCAAATCCTCAGATCCTCTTTACATTCATAATGCCGAACATCCAGGAATGATAATAGCTCCTAAATTTAACGGGAGCGATTTTTAAACTTGGAAACGAACTGTGATGATTTCACTTGTATCGAAGAAGTAACTCCGCAATGAAGGTATGTCTCGCTCCCGCTCCCTCTCTTCCCCAAACCACTCCCGATCCTTTCACCTCCCTCCGTTCAGTCAGCCACCATGTCCCCGCCCTTAATCCTCCTGCTGCGTCCTTCACCGCCGCCATCCCTACCTTTTTTTAAGCCCATCTTCTCCAACCAAACCCCCTCCACTATACAAACTTCCTTTCACCCACGTTTTTTTTCCTCTTTCACGAAACACAGACAATACCTTTTTCATCTCCTAGATTGGTCAAGTCAATATGGCAGAACGAAAATCATCAATGGGAGCGACGGTTTTCATAGATAATATTGATCCAGCTACACGTATCGGCACTATCTGGAAGATATTCGATAAGTTCGGACAGATAGTTGGTGTTCGCCTACCTAAGACTCCAAGAATACGTACAAATACAAGATACGGTTTCGTGGAATACAAATATAAGGCGGAGGCGGATCAGGCGATACATGAAACCAACGGAATGCTGGTGGACCAGAACAACTGTCAACACAAACGGCATTCAACAGGAGGTTCAACTCGGGAGCTCCACCCCAGAATCATACTTGGAAACCGATACCACAAGCTACCCAAACAGACCCTCGACAAGAACGTTCCAGCCAACAGATACCACCCTCCCTACCGCGCAGTAGCTCATCACCTCCCAGAGGAAGCATGCACTCCCATGGTTTCATTAGCTTGGAACCCTCGCTGTGTATGAAAGAAAAGCTGGAACGAGGCATAATCGTCTCCCTACCTTCCCAAACAAGCCTGAAAAGAATAGAACATATGGTTCTAGTTTGGGAACAAAATATCGAAGCAATCATTTGCTTATCCCCAACCAAATATATTGTGATCTTTGAGACTCACGATGAAGCTCAAGAATTCCTGCGCTCAAAACTGGGGGAAGATCTTGGCTGGGATAAACGATATTGGCGTCATGAAGACCAACTCACCAGCCGTTCCACAAATATAGCAATTAGAGGATTACCATTGCAAGTGTGGTCTGAAAATGCCATCCGTGCAGTCACCAGACACCTTGGAGAGATCACGGCAATCTCCAGTGATATGCATCAATTACCCAAATTCATAGAGGCCCATGCTAAGTTAGAAACAAAGAGGATGTCTATCATCAATGAGGAAGTCACGGTGGAAATAGAAGGCTTCACATATAACGTGGGGATCATAGAATACTGGTCAGAAGAGTTGTCTCAACATAACTATGAAAGTGGTCGGGATGCATCATGTCCACCGGAGCCCCAGCCGGAAACCACCCCTCAACAGCCAACTGAACAAGACAAATGTGGGGATCTTGAAACGGCGCCGCGTGCTGGGTCCTTAGCAGAAAAGCGACTACATATTTTTAACTCGAGAGAGGCATTTCATATTCCAAGAGCACATCATGGGCAATAATATTATACAAAACATTATACCAACCCACACCCCCCTTTTTCTCGGGTGTATGATCCCCCGTTGTACTATTCCAATTAAAATACCAACCCATCTCCCCACTATCCTCGGGGACTATTTTATTCACATCGCCCAACAATGCCCAGCCACATTCTCGGTGGGTAGAGATGCAAAAAACAATTCGATAATACTGGCCGGTACTCAGAAAGGGATGCGAGCGAGAAGCACTCCAGCAGACAACACTGTCCTCTTTGGAAAAAGCGGTACTCTCATACCCTCCCCCTATCACATTTCATATTTACATATGCCACGTACCCATCATGACTCTCCTCCCACCCACATTTCACCTCTAGCATCTCACTCTTCCCCAAAACATGCTCTCGACAGACCATCCCTATCCCAACTCCCATGCACTCTTGACTACAAAAATTCACTCGGTTATCCTCCAAATCCCCATGCACTCCTCCTCTCTCACATCAGACAATAGTCCCGTCATCAACAAGTCACCCAATCAAAAAGCCTGGAGGAGATTCATGCTGAAATATTTCAGAATTCATGGGTGAATGAATTAACGGAAGCCCAGGAGGAACCTGAACCCGAAAACTATTCCTTGTCGGTAGGACTACCAACCAGCCCAAATAAAGGCGTGCCCACCCCAGTGAATGGTGCGACGCTAAAAGAAATAGACCTCCAAGTTGTTGTGTCTCCAGAAATAACAACGAAGCAGGAAAAAACTCGTAACTTCAGAGTAAGGAAATCAACAGCAAAACGTCCAAGTATATCAGCAGAAGCGAGAGAATGCTTCAGATATGGGCAAAGGTTGAGAATCCACACCCCATACCCGCGGAAATCTCTAACTAACATTGAACGCATATTGAGAAGCAAAGGAAACAAGAAAAAGTCAGTTCCTACACGAAACTGACCGGAGAATGAAGCTGGCTTTCCAAAACGTTCAAGGAATGGGTAAAGCGGAGAAGTGGGCGGCAGTCAAGAAGGAAATCCGGAAAATGGGTGCGGTAATGATTGGTTTCCTAGAGACTCATCACACCAAGCCTTGTAATCGTAAGAGAAACATCTGGGGGGGCTGGCCACAGGGGAGAATGGGTAGAATCCTTAGCTAGTGGACAATCTGGTGGACTGATCGTCGCCTGGTCAGCAAACGAAATAAAAGCGCGGGAAATAGATAAAGGAAATAGATGGATAGCTCTAGAAGTCTCAAAAACCTTAAGAAATTTTGTGGGGAATGTGATATTTGTTTACAACCCAACTGATCGAGATGGAAGAAGGCAAGTATATGAAGAACTGTTGAACTTTAGAAGGATGTATGATGGACCGGTAATGGTAGTAGGGGACTTTAATAAGGTGCGAGTCGGTAGTGAAAGAAGGGGTGGTGACAGTAGTAAGATGGAAAGAGCTTAAGCCTGCAGGGAGGGGAACGACGTTGTGGCACACCACCCTTTTGTTCACCTTGTACAATGTATGGAGGTTGCAAAACAGACTGATTTTCGAATAGGCTGTTCCCAATTGGTCAGAAGCAGACTGGTCAAACAAAATCCAGATTTTGGAGTGGGGCTTGAAGGATATAAGGATGAAGGGCTCTGTTAATTTCCTGCTCGCGCCAGACAACATCAAAGAAATGGTATAAATTAGACAGCAGCAGTTCAGAGATTCTCGTTAAATTAGCTTGATCTAGGCAGCAGCAGTTCTGAGATTTTCGCTGTTTAGTCTGATTATTTTGATGAGTTCGCTGTGTGTGTTTTATGTGTGTTCTGTCATTTCTGTTTGGCTTGGAACTCTTGGTCCAATGCTGTGTAAACCGCTGTTCGGTTATCTTGCTACGTTTGTAGCCCACTTATCAAAAAAAACTTGTATCGAAGAACAAGATTGGAATGAGAGAGGGAACTATCACCAGACCTACGGATGATGTCGTCAAAGTTGCTACTTGGGATAGATGCAACGGTCTGGTGATGGCTTGGCTTCTAAATGCCTTAGAGAAAGAGATCTGTGAAGCTTTCATCTTCCACTTGACAACTAAGGAGATTTGGAAGGGGCTCCTTGCTAGATACGATCGAGTAGATGGAACACGCAGGTTTAATCTCAAAAAGGATCTTTGCAGCCTTGAGCAAGGCGTCGATTTAGTAAGTGTCTATTTCAACAAATTCAAACGAATATGGGACGAGTTAACTTCAGTTATTAATATCAATTTGTGTGACTGTTGCAAATGTGGTCGAATTGAAAAACTCGATAAGATGTTTGAGGAGGACAAGGTTCTTGATTTCCTTATGGGATTAGGAATTCAATTTCTAAACATTAGAGGAAACATTTTAATGATGGCAAAGTCTATCTAGGGAATGATTTGTATTTTCCTAATGCTCTACTGTTGTCCAGTTTTAAGTACAATTTGCTATCAGTCAACAGGTTTTTCAAACAAAATAACTGCCAAGTCTATTTTGATGATAAGTTTTATGTGATACAGGACCAGACATCCAAAGCTAAGAACATTATAGGCAAAGAAGAGAAGGTTGTACTGGCTCGACACCCAAGCTCTTGAAGATTTTTTCAATAAGAGTCACAAACAACAGCAGATTGTTTGTAGTTCTTTAGTAGAAAATAAGGCCTTGTATTGGCATAAAAGGCTGGGTCACACCCCTTTGCAAAATCTCATATTTGTAGAACTGATCAGCAATAGAGATATTCCCTCAGAGTTTATTTGTGTAGATTGTAACATAGCAAAAGGACATAGAGTTCCTTTTTCTCGTTCAGATTCTATTAGCAAAGAATGTTTTGATGCTTTACACATTGATATTTGGGGGCCACTATCTACTGCCGCTCATAATGGTTTTTACAACTCTTAGTATTGTCGATGACAAAAGTAGATGTCTATGGACTAAGCTGCTAAAGCATAAATTAGATTCCTTTGGTTGTATCAAAGATTTTATTGCTCTAATTGAGAGGTAGTTTTCAAAGAAAGTCAAAGTTTTCAGGTCTAATAATGCCTATGAATTAGGCGCATCCAAAGAAGGAATTCAGTTCTTTCAAAGGCAGGAAATTATTCATCAAAGATCCTGTCCACATACCTCTCATCAAAAGAGTGGAAAGAAAGCATCATCACATTTTGGATACTACTCGAGCCTTATTTTTCAAAGTGGGATTCCTATGAAATATTAGGGAGAGGCAATTCAGTTTGCTACATTTGTTATCAACAGGATCCCCTCTACAGTTCTTTCAGGTCAGTCACCTTATGAAGTTCTATATGGTTAGAAACCTGATTTTGATTGTGTGCGCACTTTTAGGTGTATGGCCTATGCAGCTATTGTGAAACCTCATAAACACAAGTTTGAAGAAAGGACAACAAAGTGTGTTTACCTTGGTCCTAGTTTAATAAGCAAGGGTCATAAGTTACTAAGGTTATCTGACAAGAGTATTTATTCACAGTCGTGATGTGAAATTTCATGAATCTTGTTTTCCATTCAAAGAACAACAGTCCACATCTGAAGAGTTTTTATTGTTCCCTCCACCATTTATAGATATATTTCATGATGTTGATGAAAATATCTGTCACATTAATGTCCCTCTGGAACAAATGACAGAAATGCAAAGAACCCCATCAGAGACAGATCAACATTCCCCAATTTTGTTTAATCAACAGATAACGGAGACACTCTCTATGGAACAAGAAGACCATGCTCGAGAAGAAATTGGTGAATTACAAAATTTTTCTCCCAGAGACAAAGTTAGAGAAACAACTTCATTTATTCCTACAAGAAGATCTTCTTGCACACATAATCAACCATTTCATCTCTGTGAATATTTTGTAGGACAATCATCCATCTCTTTACCCCCTAGACGAGATCTTTATAGATTTATTGGCTGCTTGTTGAGCAAAACAGTGGTGAAACTATCTTGCTAACTATGGGCAGTGAACCCAATCATTGTAGTACAACAAGGTCGTATCCACAGGGACTTCGTAACTATCTAGCTAATTATAAGCTTAGTAAATGTGCAAGAGGATATATACAAAAGTGCATAAATGTAAATTATGGGTTTTGGGTTTTTTGGGTTGTAATTGGAGAAATAAAGAAAAGCAATAAACACTAAACTAACTATCTAGGATAGGTGTAGCCCGGGATGGATATTTGCACCCGTCCTCCCCTTACTACCGATTGTCGAACCTCAAACTCATAGCTAAACCACGGGAATGCTTAATTAATTAGCAACCTAATCTAGGCCTACTAATCCTAACCAATTTAATCGAGACTTCTCATTCAGCTAAGCCCCAGGTCAATCGATAGCACTAAGCTCAAGTTCCACTAAGGTTGCAATGTAGTCTAATCTCAAAATTATCGAAATCAGAGTACACCGTTTTAGTCTCTAACAGTTTAGGATTCTATCTCTGAATACCATTTTGATAGAATCCCACAATAATGCTAAACTAATCGGTAGGCCAAACCAACCAATTTAACACATAGAAGACAAATTGAGCAAAACCCTTAACAAATCCCCAAATCATGAGCAACAAGTTTAGAAGTCATAAACACTCAATAATCATCTTCATTAAGCTCAAAGACTAAAACAAAACATAAAAATAAGTTCAAGATTCAACAATGGAGGTTTTAGGGATTTTGGGGCAAAATCCCCATCCCAAGCTACAAGGAAACTACACAACCATTAAAGCACAAAAGAGAGAGAAG
>JAIOTZ010000791.1:0-44149 GCA_023374045.1 Limonium bicolor
TTATATAAAATTCTCTCTTCACTTTCTAAGATTTATATGTTTGGCCAATCTTATTGCCTATATTTTAATACAAGTAGCTTTTTCTTTTAACTCAACTAATGATATATTCTCAATGGTGGGTTTGGTGAGGATATCAGGCTAGGCGTGCTCTTCGTGCTTTGAAAGGGCTAGTGAGACTACAAGCATTGGTAAGAGGCTACAATGTGAGAAAGCAGGCTCAAATGACAATGAGATGCATGCAGGCTTTGGTAAGGGTGCAGAACAGAGTGAGAGCTAGAAGGCTCTTCCAAGTATCATCCGATGAAAGTTTCAACAAAAGGTAGATGAATACAAAGTTGAAGAAGAAAGAGATGACAATGATGATCGCTTGAGGATACAAAATACGATGCAATTAAGGAAAAGGCCAGCTAAATGCTACTACTCAAAAGGACAGAATTTTGGATACAAGCAAGGCCTAGAAAGACTCAAGGAACAACCTGATCAAGGTAAAAATGACACATCCATGAGAAGAGATACGGGAATCGCTTATGCACACAACTGCCAGGTTTGATTTATTTCATACCTTTTTATTGAATGATATGATATGTTATGTTTTTTTTTCTCAACATGGAAGGTTTTTGTCTTTTTGTATTACCAGCAGCACCAGGGTAACAAGCATTCGCAGTTTGATTGTGTGATGGAAATTACGCTAATAGGAAAGGCGAGGAGGAGGCACTGCCAAAAAAATGGAATTGGCTGGAGAGGTGGATGCAATCTCAGCCGCAGCAAATAATAACAACAGAGGACCCCATGAGAGTCATAGCTTCTATGATGACAACAAGTCAGAGAGAACTGTTGAGATGGATCATAACATAAAGTTCAATTACAGTAGCCCAGTCAGGATTTCTAGCCACAGAACTGATCATCATAATAGCGGATCCCATAACAATAAATATCATCTCAAGAGGCGATCAGGTCATGAAGTACCAGACCGTCGTTCTCTTCCGGGCTACATGGCTCTTACTCGTTCTGCCATGGCCAAAGCAAAGCCACAAACTCATAGCCAAGGGAGCACTAATAGTACCAATTACTACAAGGTGCAGTCGTCGATTCCAATTCTGTCACCTTTGCACCAATCGAGTAAGTGGTCAGCTGGATCACCTCTTGGCTCGGGCTGTGACTCGTTCAGCTCAAGTAGTGTTGTTAGGCCGACTGGAAGTTATCAGTTTGCCGCAAGCTTGAGCCCCACAAACCCGGTTCGCAGGGGTGCTCGTTTCAAGCGGCAATAGTGATTGGATGATGAAGCCCATTAGTGCAGCGAAAGGATGGAGACGTGTTAACAGCTGGTTTCTACCATCTTAATTTGTTATGTTTGGATGTACAAAAATAAGTAATAGTAGTGATGTACAAGTTTCATGTACTCTAAAACATGTCTATAAGAGGTTTTAATGATCATTAATCCTACTAATATTTATGTGCTCTACGATACTTTAATCTTATTCTATTTGGAAGTTGACTTTTTAGCTTGTCTATGTTCCATGTCTAAGTTACAAGTGGGGGGACCTTATGAGGAGAACTAGCTCCATCCCAGGTTTACACTTCAGAGATAATTGTCATTAAACAAAGTAGCAGAACTGAGTCGAGGGAGATAGAGTTAGCAGGGATCCAAAATTTTCAGGATGGTTTTCGCCCTATTGTCTTACTGGATTCAGACTATCTGTGTGTTGAAGGGGTTTAACGGAGGTTATTACCATGCAGCCCTTTCGGGAAGAAATTTGTGGCCCTATGATGATAATGGCGGTAGAGTTTTCCCTTGTGTGACAAGGAGAGATGGAAGCTCATCTTAGTTTGGTGGTTTATCCTTGATATTGTCATGGGGTGGTGTGATGTTAGGTGCCGTGTGATTCTTTTCTCTTTGTTCTTGAGGCTTATGGGTGGTAATATTGGGGTTAGTGAGTTTCTGTTGGTCTTGTAAGACTGGCCCATGTCTAAGAAACTTGGGAAATTATCATACAAGTAAAATCAACGAATAACAAAAGATGAGCATAACGATTAACAATCCTCAAATCCATTTTGGATTAGCTACAACAGCGTAAACCATAATATCAGTCAACCAATATGTTAAGTTATTATAGCTGATGCTACAACTATCCACACTAAGTGCAAGCTCAATAACAGATTGACAACAGAGATATGTGCTAACTGCACATCACAAGTGCTCTTCATTTGACTATTAAAGCCAATAATTGGGATACCTTTTGAATCACGGAGCAGGCTACCAACCTTCATTGACCAACCCTTTCTCTTTCTCACCATCCAACTAATTTTTGTGACTCCATCCGGAGAATGGTCTGTTATGCACTCCTCATCATCTGATAAGAACGTATAAGTGCTTTGCTAGCTTCGCTCGGAGTCCACCAGGAGAGATGAGTTTATGTCTTGCTTTACTTTTAGCATCATAAATAACATTAATAACCTATAACTGGTTAGAAACTTGGGACAACTTGGACTAGTTCAAGTTTACAACTTTTTGACATAACCATTATGAAAGGATGATTTCCATCAGTTAGGATATCAGAGAGATGGAGAATAGAGCTCCACATACTAGGTAACAACACATCAGAGAAAGAAAGTATGAGCCATAGAATCAATCTGACCACTAAAATACAATACGGGGAGCTTCACACTCTTCTAATGATGTTAGCCTAGCATGGAGTGATTTCTTTGTTAATTTTTCTAGCAGACAATTTGACTCTAGGATAGAAGGGCATAGACTTGATTTTTAAAGATATAAGAATCACCGATATAAAGAAAGCCATACCCTAAGGGATAAAGTTTTGTAAGCATCATGATTTGACAATGTAGATTAAGCTTTTAGAATAGTGCCACACTCAATCATCTTTAGAAAAAGACCCAGAGGAAGTCTGGTGATAAACTCAACATGAAAATTGAAGAAGGAGGACAAAATTCCAAGACTTGAGATGTGAATCTATACATCTACAACTTATTGGTTCATGTTCCCATCAATGGGCTTGGTAGTGATGAGTATGAAGGTGATTTGTCTAATTTCCATGAGATATCCGAAAATGGATTAACCTTTCCAGTACAAACTTTAACCCTTAACCCCATGTTTGATACCTTAGTATTCGCCACAAAAGATTTTCAAACTGGGTTGCTATTCGCAGTACAAAATTACTAATCACCGCAGTAGAAATTTTTTTTAATTCATATTGACGTTGTACACATGTAATGATGTCGTGTTGTAACTTTTGTTTTTTTTTTAAATAATTTCTTGAGCGTAAACAGTAAAAAACACTCTGATTGTTACAAAACATTATAAACCCGTATTAATTGCGTCAATATGATTTTAATTGTGACTCCACGTAATTTGGATGACATTTTACGTTATGTTTGACTAAATTACAAACATTGGTACATATTCAGAATGTCGTACTGAATTCGTAGTTAAAAACGCCAATTTCGGGTGAAAACGCTCTAATTGTAATAAAAGACGTTAAACCCTTTTTAATCGCATTTAAACGTTATAATTGTGACTCCACGTAATTTAAAGACATTTTATGTTGTGTTTGACTAAATTACAAACATTGTTACACTTTCAGAACGTCGTACTGAAATCGCAGTTGAAAACGTCAATTTCGGGTAAAAAACGCTCGTACTATATATAGCCTAACCTTCCTTAGATTATTCATTTCTCTCTTACTCACTTTCTCTCCTCTCTCTCATCCTTAAGAAGCTATCTTCTGACTGCCGGAGCCGCCGCCGGAGCCACCACCCGTCGCCGCCAACCACCGCAGGGCCACCGCCGGAAAAAATTTCCGGTGAGTTTTTTGAAATTTGTTTTTCCAACTTATAGATTTGGGTGTACCGAGTATGAATTTGGTGTTAGTTTTTTGAAATTCAACATCAATTGAGCTAGATCTAGCATGGAAAATTCAAAAAAAAACTTGAAAATTAAAAAAAAATAGTACAGGGGCGAGCCCTGGTGCGGCTCGACCTGCAGAGGGGCGAGGAGCAGGGCGGCTCTAGTGGGAGTGGGGCGAGCACGGGTGCTGCTCGCCTGGAAGACACGTGAGGAGGAGCGCCGCTCGAACGACAGCAGGGCGAGGAGGAGCGGGGCTCGCGACTTCGGTTCTCCAGCGACACAGGGACGCGAGCAGTAGCGCTGCTCGCTCGCGTCTTCCTAGAGCATTAGCGCTGCTCACCTTGGAGAAGTTGTAGCATCTGCGCGGCTCGCCTTGGAGCAACTAGAGCAGCTGCGCTGCTCTACCCGGTGGAAGGCGAGCCCCTAGTGGGCTCGAACTAAATTTTTTTTTGAATTCTAATATTGTGAATGATTTTTAAATGTTTGAATTTGTTTTTTTTAATTCTAATATTGTGAATGATTTTTAAATGTTTGAATTTTATATTATGAATGAGGAATATAACTGTGTGATATTCATATGCAGTGATGGATTGACTGAAGAAAGCAGTACAACATGTGTATTCGAAGAAGAAGAAGAAGAAAGACCGGGGTACGGAGCAGCCTATGACGGCCTCGTACCGTCGTGCACGAGCTCCTGGTGAAGGGCCGAGTAATCTTGCCCCCCGCATGGAAGCAGCACGTCATTCATCGTTTCATCCGGGTCAATCTGTCAACGACCGGCGTTTCAGATACCTGCACCTCCAAGTGAAACGGTGGATGACTCGGCGATGTACGAGCATATACCGAAGAGACGCATGCCAGTGTTGTCATCATCCAGTAGTGCTTGGTCTGATAGAACACTGCACAGCGCTAGCTACAACATCTCGGGCGAAGGAAGCCACCAGATTGCTCCCTTAGAAGCTCAGACGTCAGGCGGTGGTAGTTCATCACGTCCACCACGCCCATCACCCGCCCGTGCTGATGAGGACCATGTGATGACCGAGTGTTCGCCACATGTTGATGATGATGGTGATGGTGCTGATGATGATGACTCACCCGACGTGGATGAGGAGGAGGATGGTGAAGATGATGATGTCATGGATCAGGAGGATGACACTGACGAGGAAGCAGCAGCGATGGTTCCAGTCATTCCTACCTCTTGGAAGTTGACAGAGGTGCCAGTTCCTGGCGGTCCACTACTCACTAGTGTTATCACTAGCTTCGGGGTCATGTAGCGCTTGACTTATGGACCTTGACTAAGGTATGTTCTCTATCTTCTCATGTATTTGATCATTTAAATCATACAACGTTTTGTAAGTGTTAAATATTGGTCATTATGTAGGATCGTGGGGTTTTGAGTTTCAAATCACGTAGGGTGATGCTTACTAGCTGGCCAAAAGATCAAGTTACCTGCAAAAGAGCAAGGAACATGCTTAAGTATTCTGGTATACAACACCTACAGGATATTACGATACCATACAACAATATGTCCCTCATCAGTGCTTTTGTGGAGAGGTGGCAGCCTGATACAAACTCATTCCATATGCCGTTCTGTGAGATGACGATTACCCTGCATGATGTGTGGATGATACTGCAAATCCCCATTGTTGGTCGTCCATTGATAGGGGATTCATCCACCCCTGGGTTGAAGGAGGTAATGGCTGATTGTCATAATTTTGAGGGAAATGTTCAGAGTATGACAGAGACACTGTGGAATACCGGTGTTGTATCGATTGCGAGCTTGTTGCAGCACTGTAGGGATGAACATGAAGAGCCAATGAAGCAGGCATGTGGTTAGTTGTATCATCTGATCGGTACAACCATATTAGCTGGAAAATCAAATGGTCGTTTGAGTCCACAACTGTTTTGGTTAGTAGCTCCCATGAAGAAAGCTACCAAGCTTCATAAATATGCATGGGGAGCTGGTACTCTTGCTTGGTTATATCGCCAGCTAGGGATAGCATCTCGTGCCGGCTCCAGTGGGATATGTGGTTCTATGACGTTACTTGAGGTATGTGTCCTAATGTGCATGTAGTATATGATAACTCACTGAGTATTAATAATTGGTATTGCTTAATCATTCTAGTGTTTTATATGCACAGTGCTGGATTTATGCGTACTTCCCTACATTAAGACCAGCGATTAGCCCAGACTGGCGTGCTAATGATGACAGACCTTGGGCTCTAAGATGGGTGAGATCTACCTCCCAAGTGCATGATCATCGTTCACTGCAAGGCTATCGTGAGCATCTAGATGCTTTGACTGCTCTAAATGTAAGTGTATGTAGTTGCTAACACATTGAACCATTATTATTTTTGTCTTTCGTTGTTGGTTACATTTTACTATTAATGTTCGTTGTAGATTGATTGGTTGTCCTACGGTCAGGATAATGTTAATGTTCATGGAGGGTGTACATGGTACAGAGGTAATATACAGGTTATGGGGTTGAATGAGCCGTACATGCCAGGGCGTTGTCTACGCCAGTTTGGTTACATTCAGGGTATCCCTGAACCTCCTATTAGACCCAACCCAAGGTCTGAAAAAAGAGGAAAAAACCAACCCTACACCTGTGTATACCCCCCCTGTATAGTTTGTGGGAAAACACACCTAAAGTGCTGGTTCCAGGGTATACGCGCACAAATGTGCGGTTGCATGCTTGCGACCCACTCTACCTAGATTGGTACACTAAGCACACACACCCGAAGATCCTAAACCCTGAGAGTTATCAGACCACCCTGGTTCATCGTCCAGATCCCTGTCTAGTAAGTCATATTTTCATAGTACTTCATGACATATCACTTTTATTTTTTATGTGTACTTACTTGACCAAGTGTGTTACAGCTACTGTCTGAGGCAAGTGAGCTTGCACGTCCATACTACCAAGAGAACAATGCATGGGACTGGGACTGGTCATACTATCGTCAGGGAATGCCAGAAGAAGAACAAAGGGCTGCAACTCATGGTCTTGAGGATGTGTTCAGCTCTTTATACATATGGGATAGTTACCAGCGCCAGCATGGTGCACCCTAGTGGTAGTCATCTTGGATTTGGATGTAATAAACTTTAGTAACATCTTGGATCTATTTGTTGTCTTTCATTTTTACTTGGTGTATTAGACGCTAGTACAATTTGTGTGGTTGTAGTTTTTTTCTAGTGGACTTGGTGATGGTGGAATTATTGTTGAAAATCCTGGTGACCTTGTTGATGATCTTTTGGTTGATTTTGTGGAGGTTCTTAGAACCGGTGGAGATAAGAAAAACAGGGGAGACTATGCCAAAAATTTTCTAGAAATGCATCGTTTCTGTAGAGCTTTTAAATCAGCAAGATTGTAGCTTGATGATTGGAGAGAGCAAGCACCTGTATCGAGTAGGAAAAGGAATCTTGTATTGTCGTTATTGAACTTGGTTAATGCAGTCTGCTTGCGGGAGGAAACTTCACATGCATCAACACACTCATATGTCACGAGAAATGAAATATATCAAAATGTAGAAATTCCTAAGAAAGAAAAGTCCCAGAATTCAAATCCTATGAATCACATAATTGAAAGTGAATAACTATCTAACATCTACCAAAGATTGTATATGTCACGAGAAATGAAATATATCAAAATGTAGAAATTCCTAAGAAAGAAAAGTCCCAGAATTCAAATCCTATGAATCACATAATTGAAAGTGAATGACTATAACAACACGTTTATTCCACGTTCAAACATCTACCAAAGATTATAAATCCCGAAAAGTATAACAACACGAGAACTAACAAGATCAATTACGCAATAACCAATAACCTAATTATTTCCTAACCTTTGTCTCTCTATTCCCTGTGCTATTACATTACGTCGCATCTCATAAATTGGTTCTTGGTGTTGAAAATCATCATCATCGGGCTCAATAGGATCATAAATAACAAGTAATGGAATATGAGCGATGAAATAATTATACACCATGTAATTCTCCATCATCCGGCGAACTAATGTATCATTTCGTACATGAATAAAAGTCCACTCGTAGTCGCCCTCCAGCCCCAAATACACCATTGTTGTTATGTTTATTCTGCCAAGGAGGGACAGTAGTGCTCGAATTACTCGTCGTTGTAGATCACAGAGATTACTAGGATATGGCATAGTAACTTCTACGCGTCTGTGCCCCATTCTTCTATCAAATTGTGCTCCATGAAGACCAAAAGTAGCTACATAATTAACGTGCAAACAGAAAGGAAACTCCATTTGATTTTGATAGCGAAATGGGAGGTAAGGTATGAAGAGTTCACGCAAGATGTAATTAGACAGATTCTGAGAGCACAGGGTAAGGAATGAGTATGTTGGGACACTAATACCCTCTTTTATAATATTTGAGTAACGGTCACTGACATGTCCAACGGCTAGTTCAACGGCTACTGAGAAAAGTAAGGTTAAAACGGTGACATGGAGCAGGAGCCGTCTATGAAAAGTTTCATCAGTTTTGGACTACATTTAAACATGTTTAAAGTTGAATTATGAAAACCGACAGGGGTATATTGTGAATTACCATTGGTAATTACTTTTGTCAGGAAGAGGTACACGTACCAGGTCACTGTTCACGTACCAGGTTACCGTTTCCGGTACAAAGTGAATTCAAAGTTACCGTTGGTAATTACTTTTGTCAGGAAGAGGTACACGTACCAGGTCACTGTTCACGTACCAGGTTACCGTTTCCGGTACAAAGTGAATTCAAAGTTACCGTTGGTAATTACTTTTGTCAGGAAGAGGTACACGTACCAGGTCATTGTTCACGTACCAAGTTACCGTTTCCGGTACAAAGTGAATTCAAAGTTACCGTTGGTAATTACTTTTGTCAGGAAGAGATACACGTACCCGGTCACTGTTCACGTACCAAGTTACCGTTTCCGGTACAAAGTGAATTCAAAGTTACCGTTGGTAATTACTTTTGTCAGGAAGAGGTACACGTACCCGGTCACTGTTCACGTACCAGGTTACCGTTTCCGGTACAAAGTGAATTCAAAGTTACCGTTGGTAATTACTTTTGTCAGGAAGAGGTACACGTACCAGGTCACTGTTCACGTACCAGGTTACCGTTTCCGGTACAAAGTGAATTCAAAGTTACCGTTGGTAATTACTTTTGTCAGGGAGGTACACGTACAAGGTCACTGTTCACGTACCAAGTTACCGTTTTTGAACTTGTAACCTTGTGGCTAGTTCATGACCAACCTCTATATAAGGGATGCCTCCTCCATTTCATCTTCACACACTCACCCTCCATATTCTCAAAGCTCTCTATCTCCTGACTCTCTTCCAAAAATAATTTCATAAAACTGTTCAAGCTCTCTAAACATGAGTCAATCTTCAGATTCCGATCATTATTATCCAGTATCAAGCCCAGTAAGTATTTAGTTTATTGTCTTTGTAAATCATATTCACACTAATATTTCATATTTCAACATTCGTCTAACATTCTCTCGACCCTTATTGCACGAAAGTGACTCAACTACTGATGAAGATTGGGATGAATTTGATGAAGGCGTTCTAGATCATAATGCAGAGATGGATGACTACATGCAACAGATGTATAATCGACCTATGGTGGTGGATACATGTTACTTATTTCAAACAGACCAGACATTTAGGAGTAAAGAAGAAGCGAAAGCTTGGGTAGATAGTGTTGGCCATCCCAACCATATCTACACCATAATTCAAAGTTCTCGGTCGGGCCAAGATTTCCACATAACATGCGAGAGGTATTGGAAACCACGAAGGACACCACGACCTAGTGTCATCACCCGGCGCAGATCATCTGGTTCAAAGAAATGTGGTTGTCCTTTTAGAATTAAGGGGTATTACACAAGCTACGGGTGTTTCTTGAATGTGGGTAACGGATGGCATAACCATGATCTCGCTGAGTGGGCAGAGGGTCATTTTGTGGGAAAATGCCTAACTGAGGAGGAGGAGATTATGATCGATCAGAGAAGCCGAGTCGGTGTGCCACCTTCTGCAATTTATTCAGAGCTCACAACAATCAACCCCGACACGTCGGCAACTAGGAAAGACATATACAACAGGATACAAAAAACAAAACTTGAAAACAGAAATGGTCGTTCTATGGTGCAGACTTTGCTGGGTGAGCTACACAAAAACAACTACTACTATGATTACACTACAGAACCAAGTAAGTCAACTTAGGATGTCTCAAATAACTATAATCCTTTAGGTTTCATATTAATTTGATAGATAACATGATTCTGCATACTTTCACAATTTAGGGGATCGAACACGACTTGAGTCCATCTTCTTTGCACACCCTACCTCTAGATTACTGCTGCAAGCTTTCCCGTACGTCATAGGCAGTGATGCTACCTATAAAATGAACATCACAAAAATGCCTTTGGTTCAGGTCATCTGAGTGACGAGTATAGGCAAGAACTTCAGCATTGCCTTCGCCTTTCTTGTATCAGAATCAATGGACATGTATGTGTGGGCACTTCAACAATTAAGGGAACTCCTCGGTCGGACTACAACCTCAACATTTCTCACTGACAGATGTCTGGCCCTAATGAATGCCTTATAACAGGTATTTCCTGAATCTCATCATCTTCTATGCCGGTGGCACATAAGTAGGAACATTCAGGGGAAAGCCGAGACTTATATGGGTGATAGAGGAAGGGCGGCGACTGCAGTCCGAATGTGGACTTCGGTTGTCTACTCGAGCACATAGTAGGACTACAATGAGAGGCTCGAAAATTTCAAGTATACATACCGAAGCTATCCACGTTTCATTACGTATGTTGCATCATTCTGGGAGAAACACAAGGAAAAATTTGTGGAGGCTTGGGTCAAGAATGTGTTGCACTTCGGCAACACAACGACAAATAGGTACAATTGTTAGTCTTGTAATTTTTAAGATAATACAGTCATTGTTATAGATCTATAAAACTTACTTAAACATTTGATAGGGTGGAGAGGGCACATTCTTCTCTAAAGGCGAGATTAAGGAGTGCTAGACACACTTTGGATGTAATCTTTCCAAAGATTAACGATCATGTGAATACTAGCATCCGGGAGCTAAAAAAGGATTTCGAGTCAGCCAGGACAAAACACAGAAGAGAGCACATGAGGGTTCCAATTGCTGACCTGATCGGGAAGGTTAGTATCCTTTGCTTAGATGAGCTAGTAAAGGAGCTTGGAAGGGCGAATTATGTGCAAATGGACAACTCAATCTGTGGATGTGACAAGATAACCTCTCATGGATTACCTTGTACTTGTAAATTAAACTACATGCTGGATAGTGGTATACTATGCTCAAAGAGGGATATACATCGTTTCTGGTATACCCTAAGCTGGGAAAAACATGAATCAACAATTGATATGCTATCATACAAGGAGACAGAACAAAATAGATGACGAGATATAGCTTCTGATGTAGCACAGTTAGATGATCCTACTCTGATGGCCAAATGTTACATTCAAATCCAAAACTTCCTTCACCCAGATATGGTGTGCCAATTAGGAGAACCATTAGAACAGTTTGGGATTGGCAGACCTACCGGGACCTCAAGACCAAACCGACGGGAACCTTCGTCTTGGGAGCGTAACCGACCAAGGGCGAGCCAGTCCGAAGGAGCACCATCAAATAGAAGATCACGTAATAGAGGATCATCAGATCCGAGTCGATTCATGCCCCTAAACAACTTCCCATACTACGAGAATTTCTCACCCAACCTATATCAATATATCACTGGGTATATTGATGTTCGTGGAGATGGTAATTGTGGTTTCAGGGTGATTGCTGATTACCTGTATTCAAACGAAGAGAGGTGGAAAGATGTCCGTAGAGCATTGCACCATCACATGTAGAATACAGAACCAGCGAATCATGTATACAGGACCATGTTTAACGAAGGACCGTACAACGACATGTTAAAAGCGCTTCATTGGAATATGGGAGGACCAACACCTCCAGAGAAATGGATGACCACGGAAATGGGGATGCGATCGCGACAAAGTACACTTCGATAGTAGTTTTCTACTCTACTGTCTGGGGGTATGGCAAGTGCCACATACCTTCCGCTCGATAATTATACCGATCGTGATAGCCCAAGAGGAGAGATCCACATAGGAATTTGCCCCCAGGGTCATTTCGTAAGGTTCTGCATGGTTGATGACTCCCCACTCCCCCTGTCTATCCGCAGTGGTTCTTTTATAGAAATCCAAACACTGTTGGACCTTGGATTCATCAAATACAATCTAGGTTAGATAGTTGGAACAACGTTGTAACTTAGTTTTGTAACTTAGTTTTCTTTAACTTAGTTGTTGTAACTTAGTTTTCTTTAACTTAGTTGTTGTAACTTAGTTTTTCTTTAACTTAGTTGTTGTAACTTAGTTTTTCTATAAATTAAATTTTGTTGTAACTTAGTTTTTCTTTAACTTAGTTGTTTTAATCATATTGACTGAAATTTGGTCATTCAATTCTCTATTATTTCAAAAAAAAGTGTCTCCCCGCAACATTAACTTATTCAACTAAGTTTGGTGAAAAAAAAATTGTACTGCAAATAGTAAAGTATTTTGCTATTGCATACAGATTAATTTTAAGTCAAATTAATAATATAAACACATAAAAATGTAATCCAACACTTTTTTTTAAAAAAAAATTCCTGTATTGATTACAACAAAAAAGTAACTAGTAAAATTCTACTAATCAACTACAAACTACTTGGTAAATTTACTTTCAGATATCATTTTTGGAAAAAAAAACACAGCGACACATCATTACATGTGTACAACGTCAATATGAATTAAAAAAAATTGTACTGCGGTGATTAGTAATTTTGTACTGCGAATAGCAACCCCCATTTTCAAATAGGGCTATCATGGGTACCCGAGTAGCAATCTAATGCAGACACCAGGGAGTATATATTCTTGAGCACATTATCAATGAATTTATAAGGAAACTCCCCAATTTTGTCAGCGCCGAAAGTTGATGATGGAGGGCATGCGACGGCTGATGTTGAGGGTGTGGGCTAGCAGACCAGGCTCGGACCACTGTTGCTGCTGTGAAGGCCACGTCAGGTGGGAATTGAGCAATTGATAAAGTTGTTGTTGGTGCTGGGAGTTGCACGTCCGTGACCTCTACCACGAGTGCAGTACTGGAGCGATTATTTGAGGAAGGAACAGGGTAATGGAAGAAGAATTAAAAAAATCGCCGGCCTGCTTCTTTGTGCTGCTATGGAGATTTGTGACGCTTGAGAATGGAAGTTTGAGAGCGTCAAGTGTGACGGACAGAAAAAAAAGGGAAATTTCATGAAATGCCACTATATTTTTGGCTAATTCATGAAATGCCACTAAAAAAAAGAAAGTCACGAAATGTCACTATATTTTCTGAAAAGTCCATGAAATGCAACTATAGATAGAAAAAAGACAAAAATACCCTTACTAGTTAACAAAGTACTTTTAAAGTTCACAATATACCCATAAGTGTTAAAAATAAATAAAAATTAACAAAAATATCAAAAAATTTAAAAAACCAAAAAAAACTAAAAAAATTAAAAAAATGAACAAAATTAAAAAAATTAAAAAATTAAAAAAATTGAAAACAAATTAAAATATCATTAAATTTTTTTTAAAAAATATTTCATTTTTTAAAATTTATTCAGTACCATAAAAAGAATATTGAGTTCTAAACAAATAATTTATAACAATTTTTCTACCAATTTAGTACCATAATTTATACCAAATAAGTACCATAATTTTTATCATACATTTTTTAATTATGATTTGCTATCAATTTAGATTATTTATTTCTTAAAGTAAATAATTTTTTTATATTGCTGATAAAATTTAAAAACTAAAATTCTAAACATAATAATTTATTTGAGATGGAGCGACTAAGAATATATATAACATACAATATTAAATAGTAAAACTTGTTTGAAATGTACAATAAAATGTTTTCAGAATAATAATATGTAACTTATTGGTTGCATATTATTATTCTGAAAACGCAAATAAATAATCTAAATTGATAGCAAATAATAATTAAAAAATGTATGATAAAAATTATAGTACATATTTGGTATAAATTATGGTACTAAATTGGTAGAAAAATTGGTATAAATTATTTGTTTAGAACTCAATATTCTTTTTATGGTATTGAATAAATTTTAAAAATGAAATATTATTTTTTAAAAAATTTAATGATATTTCAATTTTTTTCAATTTTTTAATTTTTTAATTTTTTTAATTTTTTTAATTTTTTAATTTTTATATTTTTTAATATTTTTATATTTTTATATTTTTATTGTATTTTGATATTTTTGTTAATTTTTAACACTTAGGGGCATATTGTGAACTTTAAAAGTACTTTGTTAACTAGTAGGGGTATTTTTATCTTTTTTCTATCTATAGTGGCATTTCATGAACTTTTCAGAAAATATAGTGACATTCTTTTTTTTTAGTGGCATTTCTAAGGTGATTAACCACTCAAATCGAACTCTAAAACATACATAGTTATCCTAGGTTCTTTTTTCTCTTAAAACACCTAAGTCACAAAGTTTCTACACAAATTTTGACAGAGTTTCCCTACAATTTTAAGCATTGCCCATATTGTTCTAGTCAAACCAATTCATTCACTACATTATTCAAGACACTAACCACACATTTAATTCCAGCACATTAACACTTAATTCACTTGGCTCCAAGGCCTTTAATCATTAACATAACAACACTAAAATAGCTCCATCTCTTAATCACAATTGTAGTAGGATACACAATACCAAAGCAATGTAATTCTCATACAACACATGAATTAGCCAAAAATATAGTGGCATTTCATGAAATTTCCCAAAAAAAAATCACCATGGATGTGATACCATAAAAGAGAGTAATCTCACTATAGAAGAAATGATTGACTGTTCAATACAATGCTAATACATCTGTTTATATACAGTGCGTAGTAAAACTTAAAATGAGAGAAATCAGGATCTGAGTGAGTGGCCACATCATTTCCTAAGCTAACTGCACAATTATAGGAATATTTGACTAATATGTGAAGGGTAATAATACTAGAATGTAGGGCATCGTTATCAATCAATGACGGACTAATGTTTTGTAAAAAGTAAGAAAAAGACATAGTGAAAGTAAGAACTGCTTGAAGAACACTAGTGATCAATATGACTGATCTGGCTCCTAGTGATATGCTTTTACCAAGATACTACCAAAACTTTTGGACTTCTTGAACTTGAAAGACATTTGGTATGTCATTATTAATGTTTGGCAAGAACTTTTTACTAAAGAGAGTTATGACTTCTCCATATTGAAATTACGACCAGAAGAAGGTAAAATGTAGTGAATAAAATATTTGAGAGCACTAGCATTTGCAATAGAAAAGTAGACCCAAAGAAGAATAATATTGTTCGAAAAGCCAAATAAGAGATATAAGGGTTATAAGAGGAGAGTTTGATACCTCTTTATTGTGTTGAGCTATCAATTTGGTTAATGATGCTAAAGAGAGATTCTTCGACATGAATGAAGAGAAAACGGATAGTAGTTTCCTTTGACAAATTCTCCTAGATTGTTGGAACTGCTAACCTAAGAGCCATTAATTAGGAATGAGCAACAAGATGATTTCACACAAGTCGTAACAAGAGATAACCAATTCCTAGGAAACCTTCTTAGTTGCCTTGTATCTATCAATAGAATGATGAAGTTCATATGCCAAAATAACTTATCACCCAACAATCTACCCTTAACAAAGCTATACTGATTCTTAGAGAAGATAGAGGGGAGCAAATAATCGATTTTGTTAGCCAAAATATTAGCAAAACTTCATAGATGAGGTTATATATAGGAATTGGACGACATTCTCTAATATCCATAACACCTTGAACTTGTAGGATAAGGGTAACAAGGCAAAAGTTAAGCAAATTAGAAATTGCCCCCCCCCCCCCTCTGAGAATCTTAATCATGGAGTCAGTAACTTGTTTTCCCAAATATGTCAAAGTTTTTTGAAAAACTTAGCATTATATCATATGGGCCTGGGCTTTATCTGCTTCGAACTACTTCCTTGCTTGAAAAACCTCTAGAGGAGAATACTAAAAATTTGGCTCATCCACAAAGGAAGGAAAAAGTTTTGCCTCAACTCCAATCCAAACATTGGGTTAGTACCATGAAAGGAAGAAGAGATCAAGTTGTGAAAATGAGAGGATGCTATTTGTTTATTTTTATTATACTTGATGCTTCTCATTAACCAGAATAAGAACTGAAATCGTCCGAATTTCATGCATGGTTGATTTTAAGGGGAATGTCATGTTGTGCCAAACTTTAAATCAGTTACTACTATTACACATGAAAGAGACTAGAAAGCAGGGACATTTAAACAGTTGTCATCAAAAAGTAACTTAACACCCCTAAATAAAGCAATAATTGATACATTCTGATCCAAAATAGAAGGGCATCTATGATTTAAATTGTTGGAGATAGCCTTAAACAAATTTTCCTGTCGAAGGTCCACTTCCACTTTTGAGTAACATGCCTCTCATGCTCAATGCAGCCCGAAAAAAATCCCTTATATTTCAACTGATCAAATTAGAGTATGTAAAGTATACAAGACCTTATTGAAGACTGCCACAGTCAAACCATAGTTCTTCCTGAGAGTACCAGTCAAGATGAGGGGACAACCCCGATTCTTCTTCATATCAAAATTCACCTTGATACTACCCTCCACAGGAGGAGTCCAAACATAATTCACTAAGGTATTACACGTGGACTAAGTCGTGAACATCTTATAAGCTTTGATAAGAGCACAATTAGCTTTCAGAGTAGCTAACCAAGACATCTCTGAGTTGTGCCTAACATTGTTTTTTGCATTATAGACAACCCATATTGTTATGTCCCAAATTTTTCCCTTTTGTTTCTGATTCGCAAGGGAGCTTAATAACATTCTTATCTTATTTTAGCGGGATTATGTCATCTGTGTCATACTTCCTAAGTTAGAAGGAAGGAGGGCTAATCATATCCTTTTGTTTTGTTATTAATTAAAGTATTAGAAAACTAAACTCCCTTTTATTATTTCCTAACTCTTATTTTCCCCCCCCTCATTCTGATTTCTCGCTCATTCCCTCACGGCATTTTTCTTTCCATTTCCTCTCAACTCCCGCTCTACAAAGTCTTCTTCCTCCCTTGCTCTTTTCCTCTCAACTCCATCTTGTAAGTCAATTAGTCTAAAGTTCTAGCTTTAGTGTTGGTAATCCGAGTCCGTCAATCTCGAGTGAGGGGATTCTGAGTTTGGATTGTCGATCTCCACTCCGTTTCTTCGCTCCTCATTCCGGTTCTGGTTGTCTTCCAATTTGTTTGAGTGTTCGTGATTTTGAGTGAAGATTCGAGAAGTGAGCATTGTGGAGTCTGTAGAGGATTGCTTTGCTTCGGATATGAGATAGATGGTAGATGGATTCGGTTGTGTGTGTTCACCCACGGGAATTTCTAGTTGACTTTGTTTTCCCGTATATGTTTAATTGACTCTCTAATTTGTGGTGATTTTGGTTGGTTTCTGATGTGCGTTTTTGATACATTAAAACCCCGTGGGAATGTGTTTCGTTTTGCGTATTTTGGTATGTAAGTATATGCTTTGCTAATGGTGATTTCGCTCTCTGGTTTACCTGTGGCTCGACATTGAATTCTGGGTATTTGTTGTGTCCGGACTTCCGTTCGGACTTGTAAGTCCAGACGGGTGCCGCGGACGTGTGTATTTGGCGTCAGTTATGTAGTGTTTGGACATCCGTCTGGACATGTAAGTCCGGACGCAATGCTAGGATGAGCTCTGGATTTACATTTCGGCATGTGTTCGAACATGTAATACTGGACACATGTTCGGATACCTCGTAAAGTTTTCTCAGACTTTGTCTGGACTTGTAAGTCCGAACAGATGTTCGGACGCCACTTGATTTCAAAACTAACTTGTGTCCAGACATTTGACCCGGACGTAAGTCCGAACGCGTGTATGTTATGTCCTCGGCGTGTGTCCGAACATGCAAGGTCGGACGCATGTCCGGACACGTGTCTGTTTTTGCGTAACTTCTTCGTCTAAGCTCCGTTTTGATCGCCATTTACGACGTTATGTTCCTCTAAGTGTGCACAATCTGCTTTGATGTGTTTTGGCTTATGATTATGAGCATTTTCATTTTGAAAGTCTTCGTTAAGTTTCTGATCTCTGTCTTGCTCTAAAAGAGTGTTTGAGCTTCCGTTGTCTGTTTCACTTTCGTATCTATTCGTCGGTATACGACTTCTGTTCTATTTAAGACATCTGTTCTGTTTGATAAGCTTTTGTCTTCCATTATATTCCGTTGAAGGCTTCTACTCTGTTATGCAAAGCTTTTGTTTTGAGGACCTAGATGTATAGCTTATGAGCCTTGGATAGTCGGGTCGGGCTGTCCCGTAGCATGTTGCGTAGGAATTCCTTCTGTTTTGTTCCTCCGGTTCCCTTTTGTTCTGTCTGTTAGGGTCCCTTGGATGTTTAGTGACCGACGGGTCCATAGCTGTCTATACGGCTTCTGTGTAGGATCTTCGGATCCATAGGGCCATGGCGTTGCCCTTATGATGTGTCAGTTGGTGTTTAGGGTCCCACCTCTGTTTTGTTAAGCGTTCCAATCTGAACTCCTTTGTCTATTGTTTGCTCTGCTCTAATTTAAGACTTCTGCTTTGTTTGCTCAACTTTTGTTTCTCATCTGATTTGACAAGCTTCTATTTCTGTTTCTGATCTGCTTCTCTTCTGATTTGATAAAGTTTCGTCTTCTGTCTAGTGTCTGCTTTGACCTCTGACCTGTTTTTGGTTAAGCTTATGTAAGTATACGTATATGTTCAGTATAACTGTTTTGAGCATGCCCAACTGATGAAGTCTGCTGCTTACTAAGCTGTGGTTTGCTCACCCTATTATATTAACATTTTGCAAGTTTAAGCTTCCTTGGAGACTAGAATTTTGCTGTTAGATTGGTTTTTCATCTTGTATTTGTAACTGTGGCTTGAGGCCGCTTTAGTAGTTTGTGTTCGTTATGTATTTTGATTTGGCTTCTGCCCTGTATTTGTAAATGCTTAAGCTTTGTAATCATTGTTTCTTGATAAAAGTGTATGTTGTATCAGTTTTGGGATTCGTGAGTGTAGCCTTGCGTGTCTTAGGTAGTACGTGCGCGACATGTAACGGTCTCTCAACCAGGGAAGTTTTGGAGCCTAATACCCTATAATATAGAGTCACCTTCGAGTGGAAGGCCATGACACCGACCCATGTCTTTGATTCACTCATAATTGATATACTTTTTAGTGCCTTAACCCTTTGTCTTTCTTGCCTATTTCCTAGTTTTATGATCAAGTGAATTCCGTATCTTTATCGAATAGGAAATGCTTTGCACTATCTTGTTTTGGTGATTTTATATCTTAAGACGCGATCTAATAGGTATTCGGCACACAGCGGTGGAAAGAAGCTCAAAACATACACATGTCTGGCCTTTCGTCTAGACCAATAGACCCGAACCACATGTCTTTGGGCCCGGACAGCCCGTCTGAGGGCTCGGGCACACCCAAAATTGGAAAGCTCTCATGTCCGGCCCTTCTACCCAAACAGACCCTTCCTGTCCGGCCCTGCTACATGGACGCAAGTCAGGACGTCTCTAAAATGCTCTGCTTTGAATGTTTCAAGTGTCCGGGTAAGTTGTCCGGCATTCCCACCCGGACGCCTTACAAAGACAAAAATATTTACGACCACGAGTGAAGATTCACGTGAAGAATTGCTTATATATTCTTGTCCAGCTAAGTTGTCCGGCTGAGTTCACTCGGACATCTCATAGGGATGTTCACATTGAAGGAAAATCTTGCTTGACACTCTGAGACACTTCCTGCTCTTCTACCCTGACAACCCACCGGACACGTGTATTTTGTGAGCAAATTTCTATTTAAGCGAAGCGAAGTTAGGTAAAGAAGACATCATTCATTCAAGAACGCATTCTCACTGTCTCTTCCACGCCGTAGCAAACCCTAGCGCTACGGGTGTTAACATCAGATTCTGGGTCGGGATGAGCTCAACCCAAACCCGACTCGAAAATAATTTAGGTCAACCCGTACTCGCCCGAACCCAGAGGGGGGTTATATATCTTCAACCCGAACCCGCCCCGTTTTTTCTAATTTATTTTTTGTTTTTGGTTTGAATTATTTAATAATTAAATATAATATTTCTAAATTACTAAACTATTATGTACTACATTTAATCATAAATTACTGATTAAATACTTAGTTTAGTCATAAATTAGTCACTAAACACTAAGTTAAGTCATTAAATATAACATATCTTCTATATTTAATTTCTTTTATTTTTGGGTTACGGATTGGTGGGTTCAACCCAACCCGAACCCGACCCGAAAATCATTTCGAGTAAAAAATCTCAGCTCGAACCCGGCTTTTTACGGGTCAGTTTTGGGTCATGTTTCGGGTTCGGGTTTGGGTCAAGATTGACATCCCTACCTAGCATCATGCCAGCACAAGGGATCTCCTTCACCAGTTCCATCTTCATTCAACCTTCGGCCTCATAATTTCGGATCTGGATAATAGGAGTATATCGGGAGTTCTTTGTCAATTTTAGCATGTATTCTCTTTGTTCTTCCTATGTTTATTTTCTGATTATGTCAGGCTTGTAGGTTTTAACTTCGAGGGACGGGTGTTTAATTGATATGATATTGTAATTTGTGTCACTAGTTTAGTTTGAGGTTTTGTCAATTGCTACAGGTTAAATTATTCTTTGCGCTTTCAACAAATCTAGCTAATTTGTTGATTGCTTTGTGAATTATGTTTAGAGCAAGATTTGTAATAAACAAAAAGGTCAATTAGTATGTAAACTTGTGGAAAACTGAACTGGATAGTTTAGGTTTTCCCTCAAGTGCAAAATTATTTCCTCGTGCTCATTCCGTCTATTCATTTTGTGCTTGAATCTGAATTAGGTCTAGTTTGTCCTATTAGACGAGTTCTTGAGGCTAGGATTTAGTCTTTTGGAAATTTCAAGGAATTTCGCCAATCAACATCCCAAACCAACCAGTAGGAATAACATAATCTGATAGTAAAAAAAGATAACTTGAACCGGAGTTCCATTTCATCTACACTTTTCACCAACTTTATTTTACTTGTTTGTTTACTTGTTTTTCTTTTATTTTTAATTAGCAAAACAACCGACAACAACCCCTCCAATTTCCTGTTATTTTCTAGGATTAGACTTACTTCCTTAGTCCTACAGATCGACACCTGGTAGCTTACTCAATTTCCTATACTACTATGAGCATAATTATTTGCAACCTGTAGGCATTTTATTTACTAATTTCTAGATTAATTTATTTCATTTTTAGTGGATCAAATTTATAGTTTGCATTCTTGCACCATCAGGATATAATGATGCTTAAACTTCCATTCAATGGATTCATTAGCAGTGAGAGAGTGGGTAGCACAACTGTAGAAGTTCAACCCTCAGTTGGTGGTTGATTGTAGTTGAGGAGGATCTGCCTTTGGTTGTTCTTTTGAGCGTTTGACATGGCTTGTTGTCATCTCCTGTGGGCAGCAAATGTATGTTCGCTTGCTCTCCAGATTCATGTGTGAAAGTTTCAATCCTTCTATTAGTATAATGCATGCACAACAAGAAAGATTTTTTTTAATAATTGTAGGTTTTCGCCATTTTATTGATAAAGAAGGATGGGTTGTTGAATGTGTTAGAATAAGTCAGATAGTCCACTACTTTAGCCACTCTCCCACTACGTTAGTTCCTATTTCATACGTAACCACTACTTGTACATCCATCTATATATTGTACATAATACAATGGTAAATGCGTGGCAGTCAATCAATTATTGTTAACATTGTATCACCCTTCTAATTCTCCTGAGATCCACATTCTACTCTCCTCCGAATCTCAACAAACTTTCCTGGCCCTCACCCTTCTTTTCTCTCTCTTGTGCCGCCACGCTCCTCCTCTAACTCTGCGCCCCACATCTGCACTCCTCCTGCTCGACTCAACTTATCTCTAACAACACAGTAACTTCATCATACACCCATGGCAGACAACAACTCCCCCACACCGTCTGAACACACCGTTTTCGCATCTCCAACCCGTCAGCCTGGATCTCCTCCCCATATCCCTGCTACTGCATCGTCTCCTTCTCCTGCCGCAATAGTCGTAACTCAGGCTCTACATGTGAACTCGATAACCAGTCATGTCCGTATCGAGCTCACCCAATCCCCACCCAACTACGCCATGTGGCGTCACCTGTGTCTCGTAACCTTAGGGAAATTTAACCTCCTGAATCATGTCGACGACTCTCCTCCCTCCGACGATGAAAGCTGAACCTTACTCGACTTCACTGTCTTGTCTTGGATCTACGTGACTATCTCCCCCGACATCTTTAGCCTTACCATGCGTAACAACGCCACTGCTTATGAAGTCTGGAATGCTATAGAAGATCTCTTCCGTGACAACAAGAAAGCTCGTGCGATCCAACTTGAAGCAGAATTCCATGGCTTGCGACAAGGATCACTCACGGTCAATCAATATTACACGTAGCTTAAATCCCTGCCAGATGCTCTTGCGGATGTCGATAGTGTTGTCTCTGATGAGAACCTCATTCTCCAAACAATAAGTGGTCTTAATGACTTCTTCTCCAACATCCGTAGCATCATATAATTCCAACGGTCGTTTCCCACATTCCAACAAGTCCGGAGCAGCCTAATCATCGAGGAAACATGCCACCAGCACACTGCATCTACTGCCTCTGCCCTCCTTGCCGCCGCACCTCCAGCCAGCCAAACCACTTCTCCCACTCTCCCCTCTACCACACCACTCCTCCCCCTTTCGGCGCATCGGATCCTTCCCCCACCACCCAACGCTCCTCTTCCCGCAATCAATCTCGACGCGGTCGTGGGGGCCGTGGTTGTGGTCGCGGTTCAGCCAACCACCCTTCTCTCCAGCAACAGCGGTGGCAGCTCCTAAATCAACCGCAATGGAATCCACCCACCTGATCATCTCCAGGACTGCTCGGTCCACGCCCACAGCAACCACTGTATCCTCAACAATAAGCCATGCTTCACTATCCACAGGCGCCCGCTTGGGACCAGCAAAGCTTGGTCAACGCCATAAACACCTTGGCTCCTCCATCCCGCACCAACGATAACCAATGGTACATGGACACCGGGGCTTCTTCTCACTTGACTCCCCACTCAGGTATGGTCCGCTCCCTCTCTACCCCGGGTCTACCCCTCTCCTCTAATGTGATTGTCGGCAATCTTCTCCCAATCACAAAATTCGGTAACACTACGCTTCACTCTTTCCTTCTTTGTAATGTTCTTGCTTCCCCTCCCTTAATAAAAAAAATCTAATTTCCCTTAGACAATTCAGCAAAGATAATAATTGCTCCGTCGAATTTGATCCATTCGGTTTTTCTATAAAGGATCTTTCCAGCAAGATCGTGATCCATCAGTGCAATAGCCGAGGTGATCTCTACCCATTCTTCCCAGCGGCACCACCAAACACCACCACCTTCGGCCTCCACACATCCACCGCCGCGGCCCCTTGGCATCTCCGCCTTGCCCACCCCGGCAAGGCTGCAATCCGTGCACTGGTTAAGTCCAATTCAATATCTTCGAACAATAATTTGTCACAAATTTGGCATGCTTGCCAATTAGGCAAATATACCCGTTTACCGTTTCCTCGTTCCTCTTCTTCAACTTTAGATATTTTTGATATTATACACTGTGACCTCTGGACATCGCCAATTTTGAGCGTATCTGGTTTTAAATATTTTTTAGTTATTGTTGATGATTTTTCACATTACATATGGATGTTTCCGCTTAAATTAAAATCTCACACAATTACCATCCTCAAACAATTTCACGTACGCTTTCGTCACACACATTTCAACCGCATAATAAAATATATCCAATGTGATCATGGCAGAAAATTTGACAATCATGAGCTCCATCAATATTTTGCAAACCATGGCACCCTCTATCGCTTCTCTTGCCCCCACAACTCCCAATAAAACGGAACAGTAGAACGCATAATCCGTACCCTCACAAATGCTATCTATACCCTCCTTTTTCTAAGCCATTTCCCTCCTACATATTGGGCCGAGGCCCTCAACACCTCCACATATCTTCTCAATCTCACCCCACAACCTCCACCAAAACTAACCGAAGCCCTCACAAACTTCTATACAAACAACACCAACATATGACCACCTTCGACCTTTCAGATGCCTTTGTTATCCCAATCTCTCTTCCACCACCACCCACAAACTACAACCGTGCACTACCCCCCCATTTTTCTCGGATATACACCCCCACCAAAGGTTACCGTTGTCTCACCCTAGACATGTAAAGTCATAATTTCACGTCATGTAATATTCGATGAGTTCACCTTTCCTTACTCTTCCTCCCCCACACCTTCTGCCTCATCCAAAGTCCACCCTCCCACCGATTTGGACTCCCAGCCCAATCCTCTAAGCCTTCCTTACTTTAGCCCACCCGCGGCCCCACCTCCCACACACACTCGAGCTTCCGACCTGCCTCCAATCCCCACACCTCACTCACCATGTCATCGTCCACTTTGCCCATCCCTTGGCCCACCTACTACTACAATACCACACTCCGCACCTGCGGTCACCCTGACTCCACAGACAGCTGCCCCACGTGGAATCGCCTCCCCAACCCAATCCACATGCCCCCAATCCCCATCACCCATGGCCCAAACTCACTACCCCCTGTCTCACGCGTGCCCCCAGCTCCGGTTACACTTACACCCAAGCCCACTGTAACACCCCAACTACCACCGTATACATAACATCAAACTGCAGCGGAAAATTTAACTCACCACATTACTTATTTCAATGGTGTTACACGCCGTTAACCACCCACGTGGCTAACAAGGCTAATACATGTACTTTGTATCGGTCTGATGGACTAGATTCCCGAGCAACTACACGTTACATTTGCTTCCCTTAACAACAACCCATATACTTTATACATTCCAACCGTACTGAGTATTTACAAACTAATGCCGATAACAATTTCGGTCTTACTACGCCTACAATGCTTACGCCATTTAAATGGCTACCCATGTATAAACATCTACCCCGTCCTACTCTCGAACGGCTTCCAGCTCCTTGTACATGAAATAGAAAAGGAGAGAAAGGGTGGCCCCCAAGGGGCTCAGCACCTTTGCTGGTATGGTAATCCCGCAGCCCACATGCTACCGGGCCACGCACAACTAATTGTCGTCTTAGCATGCAGTTGATTATATTTAAATCATGCATGCAAACCATAAACACACAACACTTTGCATACACCCAACAATAGGGCTCAACATATATCCAACACATCCACACTTAACAAATCATCCAATGATTCCTTTAACCCTAGAGTGGCTCTCCTCTAAAACGGAGCTACTTCCTTAATGAACGACACGTACCCATTAATCGGGTTATCCTTAAACGCCTCTTGTCACAAACTGGGATTCATTTCCATGATCCACACACTCCATATCCTACAACATATCTCATTCCTCACATAACAAAACATAACAAAACCTTTCTTGTTTCGGCGTACACATGATAACATCGCATTCATTTTAAACACCTAACGTATACATATCATAGCATAGCAAGGGAAATTGCCTAGCACAATAACAACACAAAACACCATAAGGTCGGTTCACACAAGGAACCTTCCACCATAGTTAGTATACATAGTGAGCCTAGAGATTAATGCCAATCTCATGCTAAGCTCGTTACCAACCTCGTTACCGTCCAGTTATATCGAACGGTTAACTTATACCCAAGGTGTGTCGGATATAGTAATCCCAAGCACACCGAAAACAACATTCGTATGCCCCTGTGGCCCGACGTGAGTCAGTAACTAGCTTTGGATAAGCTAAGGGAAGGTTGAAACCAAATTGGAATACAACCTATACATACACCAAGAGAGTCGAACCGGATAGACATCGACCCCCATCCATCACACGCGTGGCCGGAACATGACCGGACTCCTCACCCCCCATTAGTACATATATACTTATAAATAAGTAGTTAGAGATCCATTATGGAGCCTACCACATCCACACACCATACGGTATCATAACCGAGTTAAGCACACAAGGGAGGTTCACACACTTGCATACAACAACAATATCCATCTAACTCACACATAGCCGTGGTTAGAACGTTCCCAAGGTTTGGGCCGTTAACTCCGAATACCGATCACTCATGTGTTCCTAGATTTGGTTAGCTAAGGTTTAACACATATTTGAGGTTAAATGGTATCGGAGGCCAAATTCGCCACATAAATGAATTACTATAAACTCATTACATGTTTTAATCTTACAAGGTGGCAAACACTCAGAAAAACACATTGGCATACAAGCCGGTGTAATCCGGTAGGACACAGGTTGCAAGAAAACCATACACACGTCCGAACTTGTGTCCGGACTTCCCAAGTTCGGACACAGTTCGAGAGTAAATCCCAGATAGAAACAGTCACGTCCGAACTTGTGTCCGGACTTCCCAAGTTCGGACACAGTTCGAGAGTGAGAAAATCCTTTACCCAACAGAGCCTGTCCGAACTTCCATGTCCGGACGGAAGTTCGGACACGGCAAAACATTCAATTTCCAAGTCTTTAAACACTTAACCAAATTCCTCCAAAGCTTCCAACACTTATAGTATCTTCTCCTTAGGTTTCTAAGTGATGTTTCATGCCTATCTAACCATTATACCAGGACATATCTTCCACACAAACATCATCATCCAAACATCCTTTCTTACAAAACAAAACTCCTTATATCACTCTTACAATTCCTTTTTCCAAGCTTACACTTTCTCCTCAATTTACCAAAGTTTGCTAAGTCTTTAACTAAGTCCAAAATGACTTTGGTACATACTAGAACCTCAAGATCATGCCTAATTCCTTATTACACTCCAGAACACTTCCTAGTTCATCAAAATTCTTTTAAAACATCTTGAACTCCTTATGCATTTCCTAAATTTCGACATGAGTTCTCTTAGCACATCATCTTTCCAAACTCATAGTTTTCACCACTAAACATTCAAGAACACCTAAATCCATCAAAAACACCATCACCCACAAGACTTCACCAAATTTACTACATCACAAATATTGCATAATTTAAATTGCTTGGCACTTAGGCCCTTAAATGCATGGCTCTTAGGCCCTTAAATTGCATAAATCTTAAACACTGAATTTCCACAATATATATGCCTTTGACCTGCAAATACATACATCAAGACATATGTTCTTTTACTAGTCTCCTTGAGAACACTTTACTAAGTCATTCACCATTTGCTCTTTAGGTGGTTTCAACAAGCATTATAAGCTCATTTCTCCTAAGGCATTAAACCACATTAGGTTAGTATATTTACCTCTTTTACACTCAAAATTCTTTCTTGTTTCCTTACAAAACCGGTGAGGTATTTGATACCTTGTCAACTAATAGCCAATATACATACATTAAAATGAGTATACAAGCTTTATGCTTCATCTCATTGTAAACCCTAGGTTTACATATATTATCTTAAGGTATTAAAATGATTGTTTTACCTTGGAATGGAAAGAGAGCTTGGATATATATCAAGAGAGAACTCCACCAAGCCCTTGGAAGATTCAAATGAAGCTAAAACAAAGTCACACCAAGAGCACCATAAATGTGCAATTTCGGTCAAGGCAAAAACATGAAGGAAACTTGATTTTTCTTTGAGATTCCTTACCTAGAAGCAAAGGAGATCAATAATATGTGGAAAGACAAGCTCAAGCTCCTTCAATGGTGGAACTCCATGGCACCGAAATGGGGCTCTTGAAGTTTTGAGAAGATAGAAATGAAGAGCTTGATGAGAGGAAGAGATTGGTGGTGTTTGTTTTTGATTTGGATAAGTGAGCTAGATTTTACAAGAGATTAAAGATGGACTTCCATGGTGGTGGTGCTGTATTACCGTGAGAGAACAGCAAGAAGGGAGGAAGGAGAAGGTTGGAACCGTGTGAAATGAGAAAGGAAGGGATAATGAAGATAGACTTGCTTTTTAGAAGATATTTGTAACTTATAAAGCAAATAGTACCTTAACTAGTCATTCTTTACTTATTTGATATGTTATCAAGAGTGGTGAGTCACCACACTTAAAAACCGGCCCCCCTTTTAGTTATAAGGGTATTATAGTCTTTGTTGACCAATTTAATTACTTATAACAATATATGTTACAAACTAGCTTATAAAAAATCACTATTCACAAAACAAGGCACATAGAAGTGAAATTTTTGATTTCCCATTGATATAGACTTCCAAATGTGATACTATATAGTACACATGTTAATTAAAGAGTAATGATGGACATTTAGCCATTCAAAACTCATTTACAAGACAATTTTTCGAAAACGTGCTTTAAGACTCCTTAAAGCACATTTTGTTTTTAACTTGTTTTCAAGCTTGGTTTTCTTTGGTAATTGATTTAATATGTTCATTAACATATTTATAAGGTATAGGTATGACCATTAGGTCTTTACAAATTTATCCCAAGCTTAGAGCACATTTTTGCTCTTATTAACTTTAAGGTACTTATTTGTGTTTTGTTTGGTTTCATTATCTACCAAAGTTTCCTAAGGACTTAATTAGCCTTATAAAGTCATAATTAAATATTATCAAGTCTTGGTAGGCTCTTTGGGTCCTAACCAAGTTCACTCCAAGCTTAGAGCATGTTTTTGCTCACACCGTGTCTTAGTGTTTTATTGTGTTTTAACTATGGTTTAAACTATACACTGATGTTCATAAGGCACTTTTTAGCCTTTAGATAACATATTTAAACATTTAAACAACATAGCAAGGTTTGGGGTATTTCAATCTACCCCCCTTAAAAGAACTTTGTCCTCGAAGTTCACATTTCCACGCATCATTGGATTAAAATACGGGAATTACTTTCGAAATTAACTCCCATTACCAACCACCCTTTACATCCAACCTCGGAATTAACGGTCCGGGCAACATATCCACATTATACATCATCATATCGTACTCACATGGTAACCTCGGACTTAATGGTCCGGGTACCTTCACCACACTTGCACTTACATAATATCCCTCAGACTCTTAGGTCTGGGTGACATAACCACATTTGGACTCGTAGGCCCGGGTAACACAATCAATTCAGAACCCACCCACATTAGAACTCAAGGTCTAAAATAATATTTATTACTTATTCCACACAACATGTCTTAGCATGTATATCAAACAGAAATACCTTTCCATCTCTCCATGGGTTCGAATCCCACGTTGAGTACATATACACTGTGATCCCGCAGAACCCGGTCGCGATGGACACCTTCTGGTCCCCGTTCCTTTGGGAGATCAAAACATTCACTTAATTTTTAACATATATACTCTCATGTCACCGGTCCAAGACAAAGGCTCATACGTCCTCAGCTCGTGAGCAAGTACTACAAAAAATTCTTTACTAGGTTAAGTATAAGAAGATCTTTTATTCAAAATATTAATCGATTGTTTGAAAACACCAATTGAAAATCCTTTGAAAACACACACAACAATCCAAGTCCAATTTATGCTCCTTGTATTTTTCTTAACATGGTTGTTTGTGACCACTTACAGGGAGCTCAAGAGTCACCCAACCCTGATGTGATCAGCATCAGTGTTGAACTATCTTTCCACCCCAATTTGTGTTCGGCTTCCCCTGATCTCATGATAATCAAGTTTCACCTCCCACTTCATTTTCAACCAACAAACTAATTCAAGCATATCCCATTTTCTATCTTTAAATCCTTCTAGTCATAATCATTTCATCTCCAAGGGATAGAACTCCGTCTATCGATCATCACCCAAATCCAACTTAATTCAAGTTACCTAGGGAATTTAATTCTCACTAGGTTCTATGTCGGTCTTATACCCCTCATAAATCACAACACTGTATATATATACATATTTTTTTATCAAAATACAATACATGGTTTACATTTATGCACCGTCGGGGTTTTAGTTCCCCGGGAGTTTCTTTACTCCCTTCCACTTGTACTCTCACACACCACTGTTAACAAAATAAACACACTTCCCACAATGGTATTCGCATCTTCTGTGCGCAATTACCACAATTTAACCACAAATAAATGCGTATGTTTATATAACACACGCGCCAACCATCATAACAAATCATTTTGTGCTATGCACAACCCGTTCACGTACACTTGTACGGTAAAAACACACTAAGTGGTTTGCGCTCTACCCCCCTTAAAAGGGATTACGCCCACGTAATCAATCACTAAACCTGGCTTAAAATGTTCTGCCGTCGTGAAGTGTTTTGACTTCCACGCGGTCTATAACACAATGGATTCTGATTAGAGGATCTTAACCATATTGGCGATTTAGTCCCTAAACCAAGAATTCGCATTGGAGTTCTAACTCATAACCGGTTTCGGTCTTGGCCTGTGAGGCTTTTAGGCATTGATAACTAGCCATTTATTCATATTCACCATGTATATTCAGTATCTGGTGTATGGGCTCCCTGGCCTCTGTTGCGCAACTCTGGTAATTATAGATCTAGTTTGCCCCTTTGTTACTGTTACTGTATTATGCATCTCTAATGTATTACCCTTATCTAGGTAACAATGGTTTCTCAACCGACGCATGGTACCTCTTACCCTGAGCGAATTCGGTGAGTTCCAAAACTTTCCATCCACTTCTCCAATAGCTTACTGCGTAACTGCTATGTATTTCACAATGATTGACTTACTTCTACCGACTTACTGTCGGTTGAGATTGAGCTACTACCTAATGTGTAGTGCTCTCTCGGTTATTTCCCACACCTGGGGTATATCTCATACCGACATTTGGTATTTAGTGTTACTGTAGTCACTACTGTTAATCATGTCTCCACCTTTGGTTTTGCACATGTATTCTTTCATTCCTGCGGCCTTGCATTACCTATGCATCGGCCATTATAACATTATTCCTCCACAATTACCATGCTTCTGATTCCTAGCTATCCCACTTGATCATTACTGCGCAAGTGCAATACCAAAACACTCAGTCATACAGAGTGCAGAGGCGTAAACTCTTGACAGTAAATTTCTCATGCGATTGCGATAGGAATTTACACTGTGTTTTACCGAAATTCTTATCACATAATACTTGTCACAGGCTTACTGCTCGGTTCGTTTGCTATCATTTACTGTTGTGCCTCCACTGGGTTTAACTCATAACTCTGCTCACTCCCCATTTTATCATCTAACAATACTCACACAACGGTCGCTTATTGCGCACCGTATCCTTACTCATTACAACATCAACTTATACTGCATCCGCTATTATATTAGTTTCCGCCATTACACTGGGTTTATCTGGCCACTTATTTGGCTGATTTTTTTGAATATACTACTATTTTCTTGAGCCTTTATGTTTCTTGAGCGTTGTTCGCTACACATTTAGCTTCACACACCTATGGTGATTGCTATCAGACTTATTACTCTTCCTGTGTACACAACTGGTACGAGTACTTCTTTTCGTATTAATTTATTCAAATCATCCTAGGGTAATAACAACGTGGTCCATCCTCCACATATTTCTTGAACTTGGTCCACACAACTACCGCTCTCGCGGTTTCACAATATCGAGAGGTATCCCCACTCTTAAAGTAGTGGTTCGTTCTCCGCTCTATTTCCTTGTGTAACATATACTTCTGCAACCGATCACATTACATAACACAGGTTGTTGTGGCTTATAAGCCTTACCGTCACTATTCCTTCCAAGTTGTCTCTTTGGCAACTTAGGGTCTTACTGTTAAGTAGGTTATCTTCAGCGTTCAATCCGAGTATTTGTTTCAACTCTTGCGTTTCAATTATATTGCTTCATCCAACAATGTTTAATCCAAATATCCCTCAAGGACTGCTCCTGGGTGTTATTTAAAATATACCATTACATTTGGCTTGCACTTATGGGTACTTTCAGTAAACTACGCCTTCTCCAATGTCTTTATATAACAGTCGGTGCACTCCGCACCTCCTGAATCTTAAATATTTCCTTGGACACATTCACTGATTCCTTCAGTCTCTTTAATTTAGCTGGGTTTCTTTACTTCAACCATTCATGGTAATCCTTAGCTCCTGTTTGACTTACACTACTGACCGTAGAACGGAGTCGACTACTTCCCGTGTTTCGGACTCTACTCGTATACATATATGGGGTATCATACTGATACATTGCTACTTACCCAACTAACCTATAAATAGGTCTGTCAGGCCCACATGCTCCTATCGGAGTGCGGTCGTCCCACAACACAGTTGGTACACTCGTATGTCCGTCACACGCCTAGGCGAAGTATTCTGTTGTCAACTCCCTTGTATTGTCCTGTGACAATATTCATTCCATGCTTCCAGAACTTAATCGAGGGAAAGTTTATCCATTGTTGTATCCTTGTCAGCTGTCCTTGGTTTTACTGGTTTGGTTTGAAATAAGGTTGGAAAGAAGTATTGGTTTGAAAGAAAATTTTGGTTTTGAAAGAAAGAGTTTGAATAAATTTAGGTTTGAAAGAAAATTTTCATGGTTTCACAACATCTTCTTACCTTAACCATGTCCAGCTTCTTGCTGACTGGTGTACTTCCAATTACAAAGGTCAGGCCGTTAAGCCCTTCCATGGTCACTATGATCACACTAAACTTCGTAGTACTTTACCCAGTACTTTGTAGTGGTTATAAATTTCCCGAACAGCCCTGTTATAGCAGCTTGCCATGGCAAGTGCGCCATACTAACTGGCTATCGGTTTAACACATACCGGTTGTGGTATTGTTTTTGCCCGCACCGTCATCAATGGCCTTGTTGGCCCTCACTTGATCTTACGGTCTCGACAATAACCTTTGGGTAACTTCTCACTGTATTCACATAATAGTTATCAACTGGGGTGTCTCCCATTTTTGGAGTCCCCTTTTTACTTAGCATTATTTTCTCTTTGTAGCCCGTTCCACGCATCGTCGTGGTTACTGAGACTTGTCTCTTGTTTGGGTACTACGTTGTAGTTCCTTAGTTGGTTGGTATACCGTTGGTGTATTACTTATCAACTGTGGTCCCAAAGACATTCGTCTCGGGTTTCACTAATCCACTTCTTGCCTGTTGCACGGTCAGTGCGTTGCAAGCTGGTTATCCTCGACTGCTCGGCATGTCGACCCAGGTTGCCGGAAATTCCATTCTCCTTTACACAAGATTCTTCATTCTTCGCCATTAAATACGGTTAACATTGTTCAGATGGAAACCGTCTCCGGGATTCCCAGTTTTCGGGATCTACCGTATGACAGGTTCTCCGTACTCTCAGTAGTACTTAAACATAGCCAGATCGGGTTTTCCCGAGTAAGAGAGGACTTCCATCTCTCTGGCGTTGTTTCCCAAGTTATAAAACAGGGATTGTGGAGGGCGGGAAGGATATAGTAGGTTTCCAGTATTCACTGGTAGTTCCTTACTAGAGTATCTCTCACGCTATCACTCAACCCTTAACCCAAAGTACTAAAATCCTAACTCGGTACTTCCTAAGCTCGGTAATTCAGTCATCAGAGCGATACTTCGCTTGATACCACATTTTGTAACACCCCAACTACCACCGTATACATAACATCAAACTGCAGCGGAAAATTCAACTCACCACATTACTTATTTCAATGGTGTTACACGCCGTTAACCACCCACGTGGCTAACAAGGCTAATACATGTACTTTGTATCGGTCTGATGGACTAGATTCCCGAGCAACTACACGTTACATTTGCTTCCCTTAACAACAACCCATATACTTTATACATTCCAACCGTACCGAGTATTTACAAACTAATGCCGATAACAATTTCGGTCTTACTACGCCTACAATGCTTACGCCATTTAAATGGCTACCCATGTATAAACATCTACCCCGTCCTACTCTCGAACGGCTTCCAACTCCTTGTACCTGAAATAGAAAAGGAGAGAAAGGGTGGCCCCCAAGGGGCTCAGCACCTTTGCTGGTATGGTAATCCCGCAGCCCACATGCTACCGGGCCACGCACAACTAATTGTCGTCTTAGCATGCAGTTGATTATATTTAAATCATGCATGCAAACCATAAACACACAACACTTTGCATACACCCAACAATAGGGCTCAACATATATCCAACACATCCACACTTAACAAATCATCCAATGATTCCTTTAACCCTAGAGTGGCTCTCCTCTAAAACGGAGCTACTTCCTTAATGAACGACACGTACCCATTAATCGGGTTATCCTTAAACGCCTCTTGTCACAAACTGGGATTCATTTCCATGATCCACACACTCCATATCCTACAACATATCTCCTCACATAACAAAACATAACAAAACCTTTCTTGTTTCGGCGTACACATGATAACATCGCATTCATTTTAAACACCTAACGTATACATATCATAGCATAGCAAGGGAAATTGCCTAGCACAATAACAACACAAAACACCATAAGGTCGGTTCACACAAGGAACCTTCCACCATAGTTAGTATACATAGTGAGCCTAGAGATTAATGCCAATCTCATGCTAAGCTCGTTACCAACCTCGTTACCGTCCAGTTATATCGAACGGTTAACTTATACCCAAGGTGTGTCGGATATAGTAATCCCAAGCACACCGAAAACAACATTCGTATGCCCCTGTGGCCCGACGTGAGTCAGTAACTAGCTTTGGATAAGCTAAGGGAAGGTTGAAACCAAATTGGAATACAACCTATACATACACCAAGAGAGTCGAACCGGATAGACATCGACCCCCATCCATCACACGCGTGGCCGGAACATGACCGGACTCCTCACCCCCCATTAGTACATATATACTTATAAATAAGTAGTTAGAGATCCATTATGGAGCCTACCACATCCCACACCATACGGTATCATAACCGAGTTAAGCACACAAGGGAGGTTCACACACTTGCATACAACAACAATATCCATCTAACTCACACATAACCGTGGTTAGAACGTTCCCAAGGTTTGGGCCGTTAACTCCGAATACCGATCACTCATGTGTTCCTAGATTTGGTTAGCTAAGGTTTAACACATATTTGAGGTTAAATGGTATCGGAGGCCAAATTCGCCACATAAATGAATTACTATAAACTCATTACATGTTTAATCTTACAAGGTGGCAAACACTCAGAAAAACACATTGGCATACAAGCCGGTGTAATCCGGTAGGACACAGGTTGCAAGAAAACCATACACACGTCCGAACTTGTGTCCGGACTTCCCAAGTTCGGACACAGTTCGAGAGTAAATCCCAGATAGAAACAGTCACGTCCGAACTTGTGTCCGGACTTCCCAAGTTCGGACACAGTTCGAGAGTGAGAAAATCCTTTACCCAACAGAGCCTGTCCGAACTTCCATGTCCGGACGGAAGTTCGGACACGGCAAAACATTCAATTTCCAAGTCTTTAAACACTTAACCAAATTCCTCCAAAGCTTCCAACACTTATAGTATCTTCTCCTTAGGTTTCTAAGTGATGTTTCATGCCTATTCTAACCATTATACCAGGACATATCTTCCACACAAACATCATCATCCAAACATCCTTTCTTACAAAACAAAACTCCTTATGTCACTCTTACAATTCCTTTTTCCAAGCTTACACTTTCTCCTCAATTTACCAAAGTTTGCCTAAGTCTTTAACTAAGTCCAAAATGACTTTGGTACATACTAGAACCTCAAGATCATGCCTAATTCCTTATTACACTCCAGAACACTTCCTAGTTCATCAAAATTCTTTTTAAACATCTTGAACTCCTTATGCATTTCCTAAATTTCGACATGAGTTCTCTTAGCACATCATCTTTCCAAACTCATAGTTTTCACCACTAAACATTCAAGAACACCTAAATCCATCAAAAACACCATCACCCACAAGACTTCACCAAATTTACACTACATCACAATATAGTGCATAATTTAAATTGCTTGGCACTTAGGCCCTTAAATGCATGGCTCTTAGGCCCTTAAATTGCATAAATCTTAAACACTGAATTTCCACAATATATATGCCTTTGACCTGCAAATACATACATCAAGACATATGTTCTTTTACTAGTCTCCTTGAGAACACTTTACTAAGTCATTCACCATTTGCTCTTTAGGTGGTTTCAACAAGCATTATAAGCTCATTTCTCCTAAGGCATTAAACCACATTAGGTTAGTATATTTACCTCTTTTACACTCAAAATTCTTTCTTGTTTCCTTACAAAACCGGTGAGGTATTTGATACCTTGTCAACTAATAGCCAATATACATACATTAAAATGAGTATACAAGCTTTATGCTTCATCTCATTGTAAACCCTAGGTTTACATATATTATCTTAAGGTATTAAAATGATTGTTTTACCTTGGAATGGAAAGAGAGCTTGGATATATCAAGAGAGAACTCCACCAAGCCTTGGAAGATTCAAATGAAGCTAAAACAAAGTCACACCAAGAGCACCATAAATGTGCAATTTCGGTCAAGGCAAAAACATGAAGGAAACTTGATTTTTCTTTGAGATTCCTTACCTAGAAGCAAAGGAGATCAATAATATATGGAAAGACAAGCTCAAGCTCCTTCAATGGTGGAACTCCATGGCACCGAAATGGGGCTCTTGAAGTTTTGAGAAGATAGAAATGAAGAGCTTGATGAGAGGAAGAGATTGGTGGTGTTTGTTTTTGATTTGGATAAGTGAGCTAGATTTTACAAGAGATTAAAGATGGACTTCCATGGTGGTGGTGCTGTATTACCATGAGAGAACAGCAAGAAGGGAGGAAGGAGAAGGTTGGAACTGTGTGAAATGAGAAAGGAAGGGAGAATGAAGATAGACTTGCTTTTTAGAAGATATTTGTAACTTATAAAGCAAATAGTACCTTAACTAGTCATTCTTTACTTATTTGATATGTTAACAAGAGTGTTGAGTCACCACACTTAAAAACCTGCCCCCCTTTTAGTTAGAAGGGTATTATAGTCTTTGTTGACCAATTTAATTACTTATAACAATATATGTTACAAACTAGCTTATAAAAAATCACTATTCACAAAACAAGGCACATAGAAGTGAAAATTTTGATTTCCCATTGATATAGACTTCCAAATGTGATACTATATAGTACACATGTTAATTAAAGAGTAATGATGGACATTTAGCCATTCAAAACTCATTTACAAGACAATTTTTCGAAAACGTGCTTTAAGACTCCTTAAAGCACATTTTGTGTTTTAACTTGTTTTCAAGCTTGGTTTTCTTTGGTAATTGATTTAATATGTTCATTAACATATTTATAAGGTATAGGTATGACCATTAGGTCTTTTACAAATTTATCCCAAGCTTAGAGCACATTTTTGCTCTTATTGACTTTAAGGTACTTATTTGTGTTTTGTTTGGTTTCATTGTCTACCAAAGTTTCCTAAGGACTTAATTAGCCTTATAAAGTCATAATTAAATATTATCAAGTCTTGGTAGGCTCTTTGGGTCCTAACCAAGTTCACTCCAAGCTTAGAGCATGTTTTTGCTCACACCGTGTCTTAGTGTTTTATTGTGTTTTAACTATGGTTTAAACTATACACTGATGTTCCTAAGGCACTTTTTAGCCTTTATATAACATATTTAAACATTTAAACAACATACCAAGGTTTGGGGTATTTCACCCACTACTCAAAGCTCACCCCACCCGCACAGACCCAACCCAAACGGAACACACTCTTCCTTTGACCCAACCATCTACAACACCGTCCCCTTCCTCCCAGTCCACCCATCCTATGATTACCCGCTCCAAATCCGGCATAACTAAACCAAAACAAATACTCAACCTTTCCACCACTACCCATTCTCCACCATCCTCATACAAAATCGCCCTTTAGGACCACGTATATGAGGCTCTAATGAAAAACAGGACATGTGATCTTGTCCCGCGCCCTTCCAATGCTAATATTATCTCCGGCAAGTGGCTTTTTCGCCACAAGTTCGATGCAGACGGGAATCTCACTCGCTACAAATCACATTGGGTCGCTCGTGGTTTCACCCAACAACACGGCCTCGACTTTGAGGAGACCTTCTCCCCAATTGTAAAACCCTCCACCATACACACTATCCTCTCTCTTGTAATCTCCAAACAATGGCCAATTCACCAGCTCGATGTCAAAAATGTATTCTTTCACGGTGATCTTACTAAGGATGTCTACTGTCAGCAACCCCCGGGTTTTGTTCATCAACGCTTCCCAAATCATGTCTGCAAACTCCGTAAAGCCTTGTACGGCCTCAAGCAAGCCCCTCGTGCCTGGCACCAACGGTTCGCCAGTTACATCACTCGGCCGGGGTTCCACAGTTGCCGTACCGATCTATCATTCTTTGTCTACAACCACGGTCACGATCATGCCCACCTTCTTGTCTATGTCAACGACATCATACTAACTGCATCTACCACTCCTCTTCTCTGACGCATCATTCAAGCTTTGAGTCAAGAATTCTCAATGACCGACCTTGGCCCCCTTCATTACTTTCTCGGTATCGCTGTCACCTGACACACCAAAGGCCTTCACCTCAGCCAAACTACTTACGCCAAAGATATTCTCTCCCGTGCCGGCATGACCAATTGTAACCCCTGCAAAACCCCCCGTTGACACCTCCTCCAAGCTTAGTGCCACCGCCGGTGCTCTTGTAGCCGACCCCACTGCTTATCGCTCTTTGGCGGGTGCCCTCCAATACCTCACCTTCACTAGGCCTGACATTAGTTACACAGTCCAACAGTGATGTCTTCACATGCACGATCCATGCGATGCTCATCTTCAGGCTCTCAAATGCATCCACTGTTATCTTAAAGGGACACTCTCACTCTGTCTCAGCATCCTCTCTGATCAGTCCGATCAACTGACCATCTACACTGATGCTGACTGGGCTGGTTGCCCCGACACTCGACGCTCCACCTCCGGGTATTGCATGTTTCTTGGCTCCAACCTCATCTCTTGGTCCTCCAAACGTCAACCCACGGTGTCCCGCTCAATTGCCGAAGCTGAGTACCGAGCTGTTGCAAATGCTATTGCCGAGTCATGTTGGATACGCCAGCTCCTCCACGAGCTACATGCTCCAACCTCCAAGGCCACATTTGTCTTCTGTGACAACGTCAGTTCCGTCTACATGTCTTCCAACCCAGTGCAACATCAACGTACAAAACACATTGAAATTGACCTGCACTTCATATGGGAAAAAGTCACACTAGGCCAAGCTCGAGTCTTCCATGTCCCCACCACAAGTCAGTTTACAGATATAATGACCAAAGGACTACCGACAACTTTATTTTTAGATTTTCATAACAGTATATGCCTTCGGAATCCTTCGGCACACACTGCGGGGGGCTGTTAGAATAAGTCAAATAGTCCACTACTTTAACCACTCTCCCACTACGTTAGTTCCTATTTTATAGGTAACCACTACATGTACATCCATCTATATATTGTACATAATACAATGGTAAATGCGTGGCAGTCTATCAATTATTGTTAACATGGCCTCATTAAAACCTCCCTAAGCAAAACCCGATAGGAAAAAGCTTAGGAAGGAAAAAAAGTACCCCCACATCCAATTACATACCTAGAAGCCATACTAAACAAAGCTGGTAGAAAACAATAGCTTACATGTTTGGTGACAAAATCATATCTTATCTATGCCATATATAGTCCTTAAGGGACAAAGTGTTTAGAAACGCCCCTGACGAAATAATCATGTCCTTCCACCAACATTTAGTCCATCTCCATATCCCTAGCTTGATCTGGATCATAATCCTATCAACACATAACGCTTCTCCCCTAAAGATAGCATTATTACGGTGTAGCCAGATATAATATATCCCGTAACATCTGGATGATTTCCAGATTCTCTTGGCCTTACTACCGAACTGTTGAGCACACCAATCTTGGTAAATTTCTACCACTGATTCCTTAAAACTGATCAGTACATTCCACCAGTGAAGGATTCGATTCCAAACTTCCATTATTTTGGGGCACAAGAATAAAACATGCTCCACTTTTTCCATGACTCTCATACACCAAGGGCATAAACTTTGACCGAAATAGCATCTCTTTCGAAGAGCAACTCTCTAGTGGCCAGTCTCCGGATGAGTGCAAACCAAAGCGTCATCGCTACCCGCGGTTCACACACTCCCTTCTAGATATTCTGCCAATTCATGCCCTCATGTTCACTCCCTTCGACCGACGTAGCAATCATCGTAAATGTGATATCCTTTGTTAATGAACATTTTCTGCTTCCTCTTCATACGCAGTCATCTTTGACCACCAAAGACGGTAAATTATTTGCCAAGATCTCTTGCAAGCCCACGACCATTTCCTCCTCGTAGTCAAACAGCTGACGCTGCCACAACAATTTCCAAGTCCACACTGAATCAGTCCATTCTCCCATATTTTCCACCGTACTATCCTGCTGCATGCTAAGCTAGAAAAGACGTGGGATTCGATCTTTCAAAGACTCGCGGGAACACCATTTGTCCTGCCAGAATGAGATATCACAACCATTGCCAAGCACAACACGGATACGGTCAGCAATAAAATCCTGCATGGCCTCGTTCTGTTGAGTAGCATGTACTATGGAGTGCCATATTCCTCTTTGACCACTTGCAGCACTATCATACTCCCCCGCATGCAGACCCCGCCGAGTACGATAAATAGACTCGACAACTCTCTTCCATAAAGGATAATGATTGCATGCAAATTGAAACCTCCATTTAGCAAGGAATGCTAGGTTCTTGACCCGTAAATCAGTGAACCCCAGCCCACCAACTAGCTTTGGGTGTGCCATTTGAGACCTCACCACTGTAGTTAAAAATTTGCTACTCTTTTTTCCCCAAAAAAATTGCCTTTGTAATCTTGATAATCACTTCCTTACATTACCCGGAATCACAAATAGACTTGCATAATATAGAGGAAGGGAGTCAAGGACTGACCGAATAAGCACCGCACAACCCGCTTTCGAAAGGCTAGAAGCTTTCCAAGTTGCCAACTTCATCTCGACTTTTCGCAACACCGGTTCCCATGTCGATGCCTTCCTAGTATTAGCTCCCAATGGACACCCAAGGTATGTAGTAGGCAATGAATCCGCCCGACACGAGTGCACAACAAGAAAGATGTTCCTAGAAATAACAAAGAGCACATACATACAAAAGAAAGTTGTAAGAAACTAAAACTAAAACTATAAACTATTATTGTGTTATTGAGTCTTTCTACAACCCTCTAAATTGCTTTTGTATTGGTGTTTTGAAATTCTTATCCTTAACTAAAATTGCTAGCAAAATTTAAGCAAACTCTTAAATTTAGTAAGACATCTAATTATACAACTTAAAATTAAATATGAATTTGTAAAAATTTAAATTTATTTAAACAATTATGAAACTTAATAAAAAATAACCATATATATAATGATAAAACTTATAACAAAAACACATTAATTACAAAGATATTATTGAAAATCTAAAATTTATATTTTCAAAATATACAATAATTTTATAAAACAACCCACCTATACTAACTTTGTAATACATTATGATAAATCACCTACAAACACTCCTCTCAGAACATCGTATCTCTTTAACATTTGTATTCTAATATCATCACTGCCCTAATTCACCGGTTTCTATACATAGAAATATATTTTAGTCTAATTTTCATAATTATAATGTAATATTTCACAAATTGAATACTCCCTCTGTCCCTAATTGACCTTCCTCTTTACTATTTGGGCTTGTCGTTTGACTTCAATATTTAACATGTAAGATAACATAATTTTATAAATCTAAGTATTGCAATGGAATCTATATGTGAAAAACTATATATTGTATAAAATTGTTTTATAAAATTATTTTATCTTATATATTAAATATTGAGGTGGAAAAACGTGCCAAAAAGCAAACAAGAAGGTCAATTAGGGACGGGGGGAGTATACTTTAAAAAATTTAAATACATTTACTAATTCTATAATTTCATTATGGTTAAAATGTATTACTATTATACTAGTTTTTATATTTCGTTGCAATTTTATAATTATCAATTGACATCATAAACACCTCCTAGTTACTAGATTTTGTTATATATATATATAATTTTGTTAGTTTATCTTTATATAACTTTCTAAGTAACATTTGATTTTATTTTCATTTTTTAATTATTTTTTCATTTATATACGAGTATGTATTTTTAATATTTATAAATATATCTTATAATTTCATAAATAGAGACGGATATTCAATATGATAACCCCTAAATATTATTTTCAGAAGTCCTTTTTCTCAAGAATATCCTCTAATATTAGCTACTAAAATATGTCGACCAGTGATAAAAAAAATACTAAAATATGTCGACGAAACACTTTTTTTTTTTTTGCTAGTATCATCACTTTTATACAGCAACCGCAATCTATTTTCATGGTTGGCAACGGCAGCCACGTGCCTAATACGACATGGTTCCCCGCGGTTCAATGTCATCTTGCCAAACAACCTTCTCGTATTTCTCCAGTCAGTTGCCATTTTAAAATATAAAGATGAGTGAGAGTGACATTTACACTTATGCTGCTTCTACTCTCTTCTCTCGCTGATCGTCTCCGTGGATCCCAGCAAACGTCCTTTGCGCTGTGGTGGGATCCCCGCCGTCTACTTATCTCTCTTCACTTGGCCGTCATTAGTCGTACAATTTTTTAGGAGAATTAATCTCGCCAGCTTTTGCTCTGCTAGCAAACTATCATCGCCGATTCCTTGCTTTGTCAAGGGGATTCTCTCTATCTCCCTTGGCAATGGGGTCTCTTTCTCTAAACCCCTACATCACCACAAAGAATTGCAAACCATCGACATATCAATGGAGAAGTGATCATTCTGGAGGCATCAGATTGGTGGGTTTTGCTCAGTTATGGAGGCAAAGGAGTTTGTCGATTGGCAGAGTTATGGGAAGACAAAGAGCTGTATCAGGTAGAAATGAAGGCGGTTTTCTGGGTTCTCATGAGGAAGAACAAGAAGGCAGACGGCTGGAGAGGGGATTACTCCTCGGTGAGGAGAGAGATGGGAATGGGTCGGTCGTGGGGTTTCAATTGATTCCTCAAACTGGTAGGCCCCTTACCCTGAGCTCTCAAATTCTACATTTCTTTGGTTTTTTTTTTTCTTTCTAATTGGTTGAATTAATGTCTCATCTAGAAATTCTTTATTCCGCTTCATGTTTGTGTTCGAGACAGTGATCATGCCCTTTATACGTTTTCCAATTGTTCAGTCGTATTGATTGAAATGGATTCACTTTTGATTGGTAATCTACTTGCTGCTCATCATGATGCAAAACATAGTACAGACTGTGATCCCTATCTTTTGTGTTCATGCATAGTGTTTAAATGCTGACGTGATGTTGTATGGGTACTTCAAACTGGTAATTTTAAGGTGCAAGACTGGTAATTTTATGCCGTCTGGGGAGAGGTAGTATTAGCGATGGTCGCCATGGTCTTGTAAACCTCACATTCTGTGAAAGTTCGGGCAGAGATGAATCCAGAACCATTGATCAATAAAAATCCTGCGGTCATTCTGCTAATACCAGTCAATGAGTAGGCAGGGCCATCACTGAAATCATGTGATGCTTTATGGCCTAGTGGTCCCCACACACCTCCTCATGTCCAGTTTTAAACCGTTCATCTGGCGACTGGGCAGCGGGGATGGGGTTTCGGTGTTCCTTTAATTGCTAATATTCTTTGCTATTTGCATGTACCTAAAATTGCACGTTCCGAGGCAGCTTTTATCTTGTCTCTTCTGCTGCCAATGACAGCATGACACCGTTTTTCTCTTCTTTATTCTTTATCATATATAAATGTCATTACAGCATAGTGATAGATTAATGTTGTGTGCATCCGTTGTGACACTCAATTGAGGCCAAATTCAGACCGCGATTGATCACAGTGATATTTATGAGGATCTCTCCCGTGGGTGAATTTCCGTACATTGGCCTTAGTCTCACATCAGTGTTCTCGTTGTTTATCCATTTAGTATCATGTGGCTTATGGTTACTGGTAAGAGTTCGACATTTTGGCTCTCATTTCACATATAAGAGTGGTGTTTGTGCTTTGTACTTGTATTTTCTTGCAGAAGGTGATCACGAAACAGGCATCAATGGACAAGAGAATGGAAAGCCAGAATCCGCTCTCTATCCAAG
>JAIOTZ010000792.1:0-44140 GCA_023374045.1 Limonium bicolor
GGTGGTCTCTCACCGTCTCCACCATGATCTGGATCATCTGGATCTTCTGGAGTAGGCATCTTGTAGATGAACTTGTCAGCCAACTTATTCTTGTGGTCCCGGAACTGTTTCGACATCGCTGATAGCACATCCTTTTTAAGTGCGGGATCCACGGAGAAACGAGACTACGTACATGATCATTCAGTTAGTAAAGTAAACATAAATGTTCTATTATTTCACAAAAGATCATAGTAATAATGTAGAGATTTACCTGAAGACGCTGAAACATAGTATCCTTCAATGATTGAGGCACTTGCTTCCAGTTGTGGTTTATGTTGCAATATGACTTCACCAAATGGCTACCGTAAGCGGTGAAGTCATTCTTCCAATTTCCATGGGGTTGGTTGAACTGATTGAAGTCCACCGGTTTTGTAGGAGGGCCCTTGTTAGCCTTCAGCCCACGTGTTGCACCTCTCTTCTTTTGCTTCTTCGCCTCTGGTGGGACAACTGACTCCTCTTCGGTCTGCTGTGAAGGGCCAGCCTCAGTCTCGTGTACTGCTAACTGGTCCTTCTTCTTCTTTCCTCCTCTTGTGACCCGCTTACTTGGTCTATTCTGCTGTGGCTCAGGTTCTCCAGTCGAGAAGCCGTCCAATGGGGTCATCCATAGGGTGATCATCCACTGCAAAAAAAATAATAAAGCATTTTCATCAGATAAACTCATAACATAAATACTATGATGCATAACAATAACAGTTAAGATGACATTACAGTCTACATTCTACTAACAACATTACCTGACACGTACAAAAACATAAATCATTTCATATTTTCTACCCAAACACCCTCATCATGGTCTGATCGTGCGTAGAGCAAATCGTTTTCGGTATCATCAATCGAATCCGGTAATCCAGTAGGAAACAAGGATGTTTCCTCTACAGTCCCATTTTCATCGTTATCCTCATTTTCATTTTCGATTACAACCGGCCTTCTTCCTGGAAGAACAACAGACCATCTGCAGTCTTTCGGATCCTCAACATACCACACTTGTTCGCAATCCTTTCCCAGAACAAATTGATCATCATTATAACCGTGTAACCGTGAAAGATCAACCAAGGTAAGCCCTCCATCATTTTGGTACCCGCGTCGGTTGTCCACCCACTTGCACCGGAACAACAGAAAGGAATCAATGTCATAGTCTAGTTCCCAGATGTCCTCGATGACACCATAATACCAATTACTAACTGGTTGAGATCGGTTACCGCTGTGGTACTCAGTGGCAGCAGCTTCAATTTTTACCCCACTATTCTGGTTTATCGATTTGGCATCTTGGTGTGCAGTGTAGTATGTATACCCACTAATATCATACCCCTCAAATGATGTAATATTAGTTTCAGGTCCGATTGCCAAACATCTGATCTCTTCGCTTACAGCTTCTGGATCTGATGATGCTAATGTCAACACATGATCTTTGAACCATTGGATAAAAACTCGGTTTTGTTCCTTTGTCAGCCAAATGTGGCTTTTCAAAGGATTTTGATGCCTTAACTCAACCATATGGGTTTCCAAATAAGGTTCAACAACCTCAAGATGTTGTAAGACAAACAAATGTGCTTGATGAATAAGTAGACGCGAAACTTGCACGATCTTTCTACCAATAACACCTTTACCCTTAAACCTGCCATAGTGTCGTGGTTTTGGGATACCAATAGACTCTGCCTCACTCAAATAATCGGTCACAAATTCCGTGACTTCCTCAGTCACTGTTGCTTCAACAATGCTCCCCTCTGGTCGATACCTATTCTTCATTCTACTTTTCAGAATACCCATGTACCGTTCAAAAGGGTACATGTACCGTAAGTATACCGGACCACAGAACTGTATCTCTCGAACGATGTGCACAATTAGATGTACCATTATATCAAAGAAAGATGGTGGGAAATACATCTCAAGTTGACATAATGTGATAACAATTTCACGTTGTAGATCATCTAGAGAGGTTACGTCAATTGCCTTGGAGCAAACAGCGTTGAAAAAGAAACATAACCGAGTTAAAGCATTTCTGACATCAGATGGCAATATCCCTCGAATTGCGACCGGAAGAAGATGTAACATCAGTACATGATAATCGTGAGATTTCATGCCTAAAAGTTTTAAATCCTTCATCGATACAATGTTCTTCCAGTTTGAAGAGTACCCAGACGGTACTTTTACCGAGTGCAGACATTTGCAGAAACTAATCTTTTCAGCCTTTGAGAGCGTGTAGCATGCAGGAGGTAGGTAGATTCGTTTCCCGTTCTCTTGTGGGTGTAACTCCTTTCGTATACCCATGGTTTGCATGTCCTTTCTGATTTTCAATCCGTCTTTTGTTTTGCCGGGTATATTGAGTAAAGTCCCACTCACTGCCTCACCAACGTTCTTCACAATGTGCATGATGTCTAAGCAGTGTCTCACAGAAAATGACGCCAATAAGGTAGTTCCCAAAAGATAGAACACTTTTTCCAAATGTTTTTCGCCGGTTTTGATGTGTTTCCAAATACATTTGCAATGTCCTTAACCTTTTCGTACACTTCCTCAGAGCTCAGAGGTAGACGGGCCACACGAGTTTCGGCTTGACCATTGAACAACTTTCTCTTCGTTACTCGATAAGGGTGATCTTCGGGGAGAAGACGTCGATGACACATATAAACATTCTTCCCACAATGTTTTAAACGGTCCGAACAAGTGTCTTCCTCGCATATGGGACATGCAAATGTTCCTTTAACCGTGTAACCGGACAAGTTCCCATACGCAGGGAAGTCATTGACGGTACAGAACAACAAAGCCTTGAGCGTGAAATTCTCTCTTGCATAAGCATCATATACCACGGTCCCCTCATTCCACAATAGCTTCAGATCGTCGATCAGAGGGGCAAGGTACACATCAATGCTATTACCTGGCTGCTTGGGACCAGATATCAGGAGAGATAACATGATGTACTTTCGTTTCATACACAACCATGAGGGCAAATTGTAGATCACTAGCAGAACAGGCCATGTACTGTGTTGACTACTCAATGTGCCGTACGGGTTCATTCCATCAGTACATAACCCAAGCCTCAGATTCCTATCTTCATGTCCGAAATGTTCTTTGTACCGTCTATTGATGTTTCTCCACTGAGGCCCATCTGCTGGATGTCTTAGTTTCTCATCACTCTTTCTACCCTCCGCATGCCATCGTAAGTTCTTTGCATCTTTCGGATTCGCAAACAACCGTTTGAATCTGGGTATAATCGGCAAATACCAAACAAGTTTTGCTGGAGGGCTTTTTTTCTGAACGGAGGAGTACTCACCATCTTTATGCTTATACCGGGACAACGAACATTTCGGGCAATTGTCCAGATGTTCGTATTCACCCCTGTACAACACACAGTTGTTTGGACACGCGTGAATTTTTTTGTACTCTACTCCCATTGGACACACCCATTTCTTTGCCTCATACGTGGTGGTAGGGAGACCGTTCTCATCCGGTAGCATATCATGAATCAGCTCGAGGAATGCCGTGAACCTTTGTCACTCAATCCATATCTTCCCTTCAGGTTGAACAAATTCAATATAGCTGTCAATTTCGTGTACTTAGTGCAAGTAGGATACAACGCCGTTTTGGATGCGTCCAACAACCTTTGATACTCATCCGGCCGGTCGACAAAATTATCCTCAACGTTATAGCATCTCGTCAATTTGTTCATCATGATAAGTCGACTCACTGTCAACATTGACTCCGGAAGCGCTTGGGAGTTCTGACTCGTTAGTAGTATCGAATGTCTGCTCGGTTCTTGAGTTACACCGATCGTGACTGTAGGAAGATGAAGCATTATCTTCAACAGTTCTCCATGAAAAATCCATTTTTATAATGTGGCATGAAACCACGGGTCTTCACATGGAGTTGTACGAGGTTGATGCTTGAATAATGTCTAACCACACCACAATCAACACAAGGACATGGAATTTTCTCCGCCTTTGTCCTGTCCTTGTGTTGCACTGCAGCTTTGCAAAACTCTTTCAGCATTTTGTCAAAATGTTCGCCTCTATCACCATACATCCAGTCACGCTCCATACTACATGTGCAACAGATCACAGGTGTGAGTTAGAGCCTTTGTAGAATATGGCCTGTATTAAGTTGCACATGTTTATTTCTTAATGGAGCATGACTGGGATGATTGTCAATTAGTCTAGCCTAACTCTAAGGTTGCAAACACAAAATAAACTAGCATTTTAAATTTAAGAAATTGTTGCACTTCTAAAACAGAAACCGGTGTTTAAAACAATATTACGAATACTTTTTCTACAAAAAATTCGGCATGACCTTTGCATAATTGTACACATCCCGTGCTTATTATTCAGCACTCACCAAAGTCATCACAACCACAAACATTCCAACAATGGCAGCAACCAACAATTAAAATAAATCAATTCTTTACTAGCTAACTGAAAACCAATTGCAAATTCAGATCATCAAATCAACTTTCAATTCTCCACTGTATAAGTTCAAACCGGTTTAGAGATTAACAAAGAATCGAGAGTTAAAATACGTACTTGTTTTTTAAGGATTTATGGACAGGGGAGACTGGTGCCTGAGAGGTAGGCTTCTGTGCGAGAGATGCAGCAATACCACTTCTGATATGTCTCTGCAAGGGAGCAACAAAAAATAAATTACAAAAGAAATGCATCAACAAATAGGGAATGAAGCTAAATTATGTACTAGCACTTATATTTAAATACATAATTGCATTTATTAAACAAAAAATAGGTTTAGTTACTTACTTGTCACGAGGAGGAAATTGCAACAGTAATGGAAGAAGGCGGGAAACAAGAGAGGTGATTCACGGACTTGAATGTAGTGAGACCTGATAAAAAAATTAGATATTGTTAGACATATACACATACATCAAACAATATTAATTACGAAGAGATTTAAAAAAAAATCGGCATGACTTTTGCATAATTTTACCTATCCCATGCTTATTATTAAGCATTCACCAACCATTCATCAACACAAATTTCCATCACAAATCAAACTAATACCAACTTTATCCATCAAACCAAATTTTAATAATTTGTGGAAATCAAATACAAAGTAAAAAAAAGACACAACCATGCCTATTATTAAGCATTCACCAATTTTCAACAACACAAATTTCTATCATAAACCAAACTAATATATACCAAATTTATTCATCAAACGAAATTCCAATAATTTGTGGAAATCAAATACAAAGTACAAAAGAGAAAAATGATAAGTTAGATTATATTACCGGTTCGAAAATGAATTGTTCTCCGCCCCGCTTTCAATCTACCATCAAATGGTAAAGAAGCTTCTTAAGTATTTATCTGTAGAGACAGAAATACGTATAGACACAAGAGAAACTCAGTAGTTGTGTTTGTTCCTTATATGCAGTTAGGTTGCAAATTTACAGTGAGTGAAGAGAATGAAGAATGAAGAGTTAAATTAAAAAAAATTACCGGTTCCTAAATGAATTGTTTTCAGCCCCTCTTCTCAATCGGGCGTGCGAGACGCGTGTAGCAATACCAATCTCTGCAGAGGCAACGCAGACGCAAAATAAATATGAATTGAGGGCGCAAAACTATATTGCTTACAATCAGGGGCGGAGCTAGGAATTTTATATTAGGGGGCCGGGATATATTTTGAATATTTTATCAGGATAGACAATGTGTGAGTGTAAGTTATAATATTGACTAATGGTTGTTGTTACGGTTAGTTGTATAGTAACATAGTACATAAATCAAACAAATTTTCACACTCAATCTAAACGACTCATAAAGATTGAACAATATTCACATCAATTAGAATAATTTTATATTAAACTTAACGCTATACAATACTATCATATATATATATATATATATATATATATATATATATATATATATACCACTACCGAATGTTTAATAGTATTTACAATGAATGAAGTTGTTCATAACAAACTATAAATGATAAGATCAAACTATAACTTACATAACAACCTAAATTGTATTTTCCATGTTTAAAACATGTTATCCATAATTTTCAATATACCTCTTATGCATCACACTCTTGTATTAACGATAATAATATCATAATCAAATATTAAATTATAAACATTATCGTTAGCTCATTCAAACAAGCACAATAAGAATTTTTTTAGTATAACTCTAATACAATCTACAGAGAGTGGGAACTTAGTGTCAAGATTGATAACTCATCAACTCGACTACATTGTTTATGAAGACAAGGAGAAACTCTTATTGCTTAACTTATAATTACTTGTTTGAACAAGTAAACTTACATTTGTGATTAGTACAAATTTTGTGCAATAGATAAACAAAATATACATGCCATTTTCATTGCATAAGGAAAATATTTAAAGATCCCACACCGCACTTTTACTATTAAATAAACAATACATATTTAAAAATCTTTTCTTGAAAACAAATTAGTTATGAAATTTTCTGATTTATGTGTTGCTTATTTATGCAAAAATAACTAGCAGAGATCTCACTCACCAATGTATATTACTTATGAAATGTGAATTAACAAGTAATTTTAAGTGGACAAATAAGACTAACTATACTAAACTTAAACAATAATGCTCAAACATTGTTCCACCCCATATATAAGCATAATAAATCTAGCCCAAATAAGCTAACCTAACTATACTAAAGAAGGGCCAAAAACAGCAAAAAAATCACTCGGACATTTCGTCAAACACCTTGTGTGCATACATAATTTATTAGTTTAACAACCAAATCTTGCAAAGATTTCACACACACAATAATATCAGCATCCACAATCACAATGTGACAACAATCTATCAATTTTAACAACACATTAACAATTAATTAAACAAAAACTGAAACTTACCTATGCCCTCGTTGCTGGGCGGGAAGAGGGCGGCGACGACTACCGACGACGCGACGTCCAGCGAAGGCGGGAGGAGGAGGAGGGCGGGCGACGGCAGTACGGTGGCGGTGGCGTCGGGGTTTCACAGTTCGCCGCGGAGACAGAGAGAGAAGAGGGGTTAATTAGGGCTAATGAACTCGTAATTGTGTCGAGGCGGGCTGGGGGGTTAATTAAAACGACCTATTTCGGCGGTTCTTTGTAGGAACCGCCGAAATAGGCCCTATTTAATAATAAAAAAATAAAAGGACCTATTTCGGCGGTTCCTAACAAAGAACCGCCGAAATAGGTCGTTTAATTAAAAAAAAAAGAAAAATAGGAAACACCTATTGCGGCGGTTTCGTGTAAGGAACCGCCGAAATAGGTCTTTTTTTTTTTATTCTTAAATAGGGCCTATTCGGCGGTTCATATCTAGGAACCGCCGAAATAGACCCCTTCTTTACATACCGCATACATCTCGGGCCCCTATTGCGGCGGTTTTATCTACAACCGCCGAAATAGGGGCGCCGAAATAGACGTTTTTTGTACTAGTGGTCATTTAGCTAGTGGGAAGAAGAATAGGAAAATCTGTTACAATGGTTGAAGGAGAAAACTGCAACAGAGGGAAAAATTAGCAGTGAGAATCTGTAAGTTGACAGATAGTGATATAGGTTGGATTAGGGTAGTTGAAAATGCCTAAACAATGTTAAAACATGCTAGATTATATGTATGAACATTAGGGAAGAGATTAGTAGAAGTTGGAAGTTGAAACAAGTTCAAAAACATATTTATTTTACAAATCTGTAGGTGGTCCGGGTCTGTAAACCGGTACAGATACCCGGACCATACAGAAAAGATGACAGATTGTTATATGAATGGAGTGGTCCGGGTTTACAAACCAGGACAGTAACCCGGACCACCCCTAAAACATACCCGAGAGTTTATCAAAGCTTGTGGTCCGGGTTTGTAAAGGAGTACACAAACCCGGACCATACATAAAACACACCCGTAACTTATCAAAACATGTGGTCCGGGTTTGTAAACTAGGACACAAACCCGGACCAGTCATAAATCATACCCGAGGGATTTTCCAAAGTAGTGGTCCGGGTATGTAAACCCGAACAGTAACCTGGACCACCTCAAATTTTGTACAGAATCTATTTTAAAGCTAATCTAAGGTAGGGTCATGAAGGGTAATGATAGTATAAGATAATTAAGACATGATTAATGATGTTTAATGGTCATTAAGGCTATAAACAGCTTAGAGAATAATTTTAAGTAGATAACATAAGTACATGTATTTGAATACAATAATAAATATATAAACCAGGAAATGTTAGTAAAGTAATTAGTAAGGTTAAGTAAGGGTAATGACCACCCAATTGTATGTATGATAGGACTTGGATTGTGACATCACCGAAGGAACGTCGGATACAAGTACAACGGTGAACGGTATGACTTCTCATGCCCGTATGCTACTTGGTTACTCTGATTTGTGTGTTGTGTGCTAATTGGGTCACCAAATAAGATAAAGCACGAATCGGAATTATTATGCTTACTTTGAATACATGATGTTGTTCCTTGTTGGATATTTCTTAAATCATAGTTTGTATAATTCATGAAATGTATGGATGAATATGATGTGTGTAGTTGCATGATATATTGTATTGTGACCGAATGTTATTGCGATTGGACTTCTAACTGATTCCTAACAAGCTAACCAATCTAACTTTAAATTGGTATTAAAATTGGAATGAGTAGAAGTCCGATATAGTTCGGCACGTGTGAGGAGGCAGAGTCACAAGAGGTTGGCTCCAATTCCTGACTCTTAACTGGTCCACGGCCCAACCCCTTAAATGGGTGGATCACTGGATTGGTGAGTCAAGTAAAACCCGATGGTGGGACGGTGTCTGTCCTGCCCGGAGGTCATACGACTTAACATGAGTCAAAAGTAAGTAGTAAGATAGGATAAAAAGTATGGTAAAGTAGTAAGTAAAGTAGGAGAAAGTATTGTGCAATGTGTAAAAGAGTTAATAAGCATCCTATGAACCGGATGTTGAATTGGCTAACCCTTGTGATGGTAGTGTTGTGTGGCTATTGTACCACTGCTTTGGGTTGTGTATGTATTGTATATGTCTGTATGTTGTATGTAAAGCATGTCTGTTTGAAAATAATGAACAGCATTTACAGTCGACTTAAATAGTCGCGTTACCTAGTTTAGCACGCGGTATATGCGAAGTTTATACGCAGCTTTTGCTGAGCCCCTTGGGGCGATGTTTTTAATCTAATGCAGGTCCTTGTGGAGGGTGAAGACTATGAAGAACTTAAGTTTGATTTCTTTTGTCTGTAATTAATGGATTGTGGATGGTGTACTATGTTGTACACGGCTGTAGGTTTTTGGTAGCCAGTGTACCATGGGGTACACCCCTTTTGGATAATGAAAGAATATTGAGATGGTGTAGATGAGTAGTTGGTAGGAACTCATTATTTTTGGAAGATTGAAAAGGATTGTAATTAACTATACTTGATACTCAGTAATCCAGCAATGTAAGTATATTATCTTTTGTATTCGGTATGGAATGTAGTAGCTCGGTATATCTAGACATCAGACCGTGACTGTAAGTAGTGTAAGCCTAGCTAGTCGTATGGGCGGTTAGCGGCGTTGTATCACCCGCTGTAGTAGTAGTAGTAGTAGTATTTTTCCGCTGTGACGTAGTAGGATAATTAGGGCGATTAGACAGTAAGTAAAGGATTAGCGCTAGGGGTGTTACAAAGATGGAACTCAGAAAGAAAATGTGTGAATTAGTGTGGAAAGGAGGAATGAGGTTAGTGTTGGATTTAAAGGTGATTAGAAGTTTAATTAAGTGCTTATACATGTGGGATTAAGTGTAGGAACAATGGGGAATTGATTAGGCAAAGAGAGAAGTGTAACAGATTTTGAAATTGTAAAAACTGTAGAAATTGTAGCAGGGTCCGAGACTTAAGTCCAGGACTAAGTCCCGGACCAACACATTAAAACGGCCGAGAATTGAAGTAATAGGGTGGTCCGGGACTGAGGTCCCATACAAGGACCCGGACCACCCCAATAAAACCGTTCGAGAGTTATACATTGCTCTGGTCTGGGCTTGGCTCCTGTACAAGGACCCGGACCATGTAATAAATCTGTTCGAGACTTTACAAAGCTTCTGGTCCGGGACTTGGTTGGTGTACAAGGACCCGGACCACTTGTAATTTCTGTACGAGAGTCAGACCACAGGGTGGTCCGGGACTTAAGACCCGGACAAAGTCCCGGACCAACCCAAAACCTTAAAAATAAGTTTAAAAAGTGGCTTTTTAAGTAAGGAAGTAAATGGTAATGATAGTACAAGATAGTTAGTACTTGATTAATGATGTTTAATGGTCATTAAAGGTATGAACAAGCTTGTAAAGTAGTGAAGAGTAAGTAAACAATGTGAAAGTGTATGAATTGTAAGGACATAGTAATTATAAGTCGGGAAAAGTAAAAGATGAAACGAGTTAAGTTAATTATAGATAATTAACCACTCGATCGCATGTATGTGATATGATTCGATTAGTCAAACACCGAAGGGGAGTCGGTGAGTCCAAGTCAACGGTGAACGGTATGAACTTCTCATGCCCTGTATGCTACCTTGGCTACTCTGATTTGTGTGTTTGTGTGCTAATTGATCACCTAAATAAGATAAAACACACGAATCAGATTTATTGCACTCTGTTCTTATATGATATTGTTCCTGTTGGATGTTTATCTTAACTCTCAGTTTGTATAATTCATGAAATGAATGAATGAGAATGAAGTGTGTGTGCCTTGTTGTGTATTGTATTAACCAAGTAATGTAGTATAGGACTTCTAACTGATTCCTAACTAGCTAACATTTCTAACATAAGAAATTGATAAATTGGAATGAGTAGAAGTTCGATATAGTTTCGTCCACGCTGAGGAGGAGGAGACACAAGAGGTTGGATCCAAATCCTGGCCTTAATCTTTTCCATGGACCAAACCCCTTAAATGGGTAGCATCCTGGATTAGTGAACCACCCTAAAGCCCGGTGGTGGGACGGTGTAGTCCCTGCACGGAGGCATACCGACTTAACATGAGTAAAAGTAAGTAAGTAAGAAGGTAAGTAACAAGTAAGTAAGTAAGTATTGTATGTGTAAGATTGTGTAAGTAGTATGGTACCGAGTAAAAGAGTAAAGAACATCCGATTAACCCGGATGGGTAACTGGCTAACAAAGACCGAAGTAAGGATTGTGGATTGTATTGTTATACCGTTTGGTTTGTGTATTGCCTTCAGTTGTATGTATTGTATCTTGTAAGTATATGTCTTGTATGAATGTGTTGTTGTGTATAATAGCATGTATGCATGTAAAAATGAACTCCATGTATATTCGACCAATTAGTCGGCGTACCCTCGTTAGCACGCGGTGTATGCGAAGTTTATGCGCAGCTTTTGCTGAGCCCCTTGGGGCACTGTTTTAAAATTTTACAGGTGCCCGTGAAGGTTGAAGGTCATGACGAGACCAAGTTTGATTTTTGTTTGAGTAGTGAGTAGGGTGTGAATGGTGTACCAAGTTGTACACGGCTTAAAGCCTTTTTGATTAGCCGGTGTACCATGGGGTACATCCTCTTGGATATTGGATGAACTGCGAATTGGTAGAATGAGGAGATTGTTAAACTATGCTTTTGTAAACTTGAAGAAGGGATGTAATTAATTCTATTTTTGGATACTCGGTAATCAACATTGTATGTAAGTGGCATTATGTATTTGGGAAGTATTAATAGTAGCTCGGTATTTTCTAAACATCGGACCGTTACTGTATGTAGTGTAAGCCTTGCTAGCCGTATGGGCGGTTAGCGGCGTTGTACCACCCGCCGTAGTATTTGTATTTCCGCTGCAAGTAATAGGATAATCGGGACAATTAGATGGTAAGTAAGGAATTAGCGGCAGGGGTGTTACAGAGTGCTAGTCCCATTTGGAAGGTCTTGCTTAGCACTCAGGATTTGATACAACTTGGAGGTCGCAAATAAATTGTTTCAGGTGCAACTACAAAACTTACAAATCGATGGCTACGTGATAAACCATGAGGGTAATCTTTTATTTGGCAGCTTCTTTCTTCAGTCAGGCAACATGCATCAGTGGCCTCCCTAATTACTTCATCTTATTCTTGGAATGTGGATCTAATCAACAGTTGGTTTACACCAAAAGATGTTGCTCTCATTTTAAAGACCCCAATTGTAGCAGCTCCACACAATTTTACTCAACTCCCATCTCCTGATAAGTGGTATTGGGGTGTGTCTTCCTCTGGAAAATACACGGTCAAGTTAGCATACCATGCAGATTTTCAAGCATGACGCAATGAATCTATGTGCTGCTCTTCCTCTTCTTTGATTGGAAGGCTTGCAAGCGTTTATGGTCAACTGAGCTCCCTCCAAGATTAAGTTAATGGGGTGGAAACTTCTAATGGGATTTGTTCCAACAAAAACATTGATCCTTGATCGAATTAAAAGTAATAACGATGTGTCATGTATAGGTTGTGGCTACTTGCTCTCATGTCCGAACTTTTAGGGAAATGATGAACATTACCCTCCCACGATCTATTTGCTCTGACCAAGGATTTAAAGATTGGTACTTCCAAGCATGTCTACAGCTCAACAAAATCCAACTTCAATCCATCACTCAGCTTCTTTGACGTTTATGGTATGCTCGGTGTCAACTTAATTTTGGGAGAACAACCTCTTTGGCTCATGGTGCTAAGTAGATAGTTTCATCCAACTCTCCACTTCTTCTGCTCCCTCATCTACTACCGCATTGCAGACTCACTGTGAGTTTCACCCAAATTGGTTTGAGATTTATGTGGATACGAGTGTTGATTCAGAGTCCCATGTGGAATACGGCTACATTGGTCGGCGCAATAACGAAGTACTCATGGCTGGGTTGCATGGAGACAAGGGGGAGATTACCCCAACAGATGTTGAGGCTCTGGCAGTCGAAGCTGGTGTTCATGCCGCTCTTTTAGTAGATTTTCGACACCTTAGAGTACTGATGGATTGCAAGGCTATATCAGATTATCTTAGTATAGGCGATGCTTCATCACTTCTTCCATCGACATTGGCTATCCTTAGTAGGTTGTCTGGTGACATTACTAGATTAAACGATGTCTGTTGGTTCTTTGTTCCTAGGTTGGACAATATGTCAACACATTCTCTTGCTAACCATGCACATTGTTCTCAACCGCGTCTTTCATGGGTCCGAATAAGATTCTGGAATTTGTAATGCTTATGTACTACTTAGTACAAGTCCTATGCTTTCTTTTTTTTTAAAAAAAAATTGAGTTACAAGAGCTTGACATTTCCCGTCAAGTTTAACATATCGTACACTATTTTGTATTTATATAGAATCTAGAGCTGATCAAAATGTGTCGGCCCGGCAGCCCGTCCGACCCGGCCCATAAAAATGCCCACGGCTGAGCCCTATTGGGCTCCGGGCGGACCTGGACATAAAATCAGGCCCGAATAAAAAACCGGGCCGGGCCGCGGCACACTTTTTGAGCCCGTGGACAAGCCCGGCCCGGCCCGATTTATATTATTATTATTATTTTTTAAAAATATAATTATACATATTTAATTTTTATATAATATATACAAAAATTATATATAATAAAAATTTTAAATAAGTTATTCTATATCTATTTATATATTTTTTTTTTAATTTTTTTTTATTTTTAAAAAATTAAAAACCGGCGCGGGCGGGCCGGGCCACGGCAAAGCCTGGAAAAAACCGGGCCTAGCCCGGCCCGGCCCGAACATGTAAAAACCGGCTTGGTTTTTAAAAATAGCCGCGACGGGCCTAAAATTTTCTTTTGACCTGGCCCGAACCCGGCCCGCCCGCCCGAATGATCACCTCTAATAAATCGATATGAATATACGATATTCATGATTGTACGTAATTTAACTCAAAAATCACTAAAATCTACCAAAGTCAAATTATTTTTCATTACGACTTTTATGTAGATGTTTTTTCTAAATCAAGTGTTATACATTTATTATAAACAGTGTTTCTCTAAAGTGCATTGATCTAATAATTGTAACCTTGATGATATTATGTCGACTTTCTATATTTATTTTATCATCACTAAAAACACATAACATCATTTTAGTGTATCATAATATCAAACTAATGAATCATATCTTTATTTTAGTGCATCATCGCAAACATATAAGAATAAAATCTTTTACACAATAATACAATAAAAAATAATATTTGGTATGTAGGAAAAATACACGATTCACCGTATAAGCTTTAAAATACACCATACAACAATAATATACATACAAAACAATAATGATTTTTATCGTTTCCAAAGTTTGTTATCAAATTCACTATTAATTAGTTAATGAATCATAATATAAATTTTAATGAATCATAATATCAAAATTAATGAATCATATCTTCATTTCAGTGTATCATTATAAACATATAAAATAAAAAATTTCACAATAATACAACACAAAATAATATTTGGTATGTGTGAAAAGTACACGATTCACCATATAAGCTTTAAATACACCATACAACAATAATAATACACTACAAAACAATAAATGATTTTTTATCGGTTATAAAGTTTGTAATCTAATTCACCACTTATTACTTAATGAATCATAATATCAATTTTAATGAATCATAATACAAAATTAATGAATCATATTATCATTTAGTGTATCATCGTATACATGTAAAAATATACTATTTTTTTAAGTTATTAAAACATATCCATGACTGGTCTTGTTTTGAAGGATTGAATTTAGGTGAACAATGATATAATTTTTTTTTGGACTTATACATTAAAAATTACAATCATTTGAAATTAATAGAGTAAAAAGACAACACAATCAACAAAAGAATCCAATCAAAAACTGACTGAGACTGTCGAATGAGTCACACAAGAATTACTGTTACAGGAATGTTCCTCAAACAACCCATGTAACAGAAAATGCTACAGAAGAACCATGGGAGAACCACCCCAAAAGCTAGCTCAAGGGGTGAAGAGCCCAATATTCTATATGAACCACACATCGACTGCCCATACAGCCGATGTGGGATTCCTGCAACAGATCCCCCTCCTTCGAGACACCAACGCCCACGTTGGTCTAGCCAACTCCGACGCCCACCTGGCCAGGGCCCGAGGAGGTCTGGCTCTGATACCAATGTTACAGGAAGTTCCTCAAACAACCCATAACAGAAAAGCTACAGAGAACCATGGGAGAACCACCCCAAAAGCTAGCTCACGGGGTGAAGAGCCCAATATCTATATGAATCACACATCGACTGCCCATACAGCCGATGTGGATTCCTGCAACAGATCCCCCTCCTTCGAGACACCAACGCCCACGTGGTCTAGCCAACTCCGGCGCCCACCTGGCCAGGGCCGAGAGGTCTGCTCTGATACCAATGTTACAGGAATGTTCCTCAAACAACCCATGTAACAGAAAATGCTACAGAAGAACCATGGAGAACCCACCCCAAAAGCTAGCTCAAGGGGTGAAGAGCCCAATATTCTATATGAACCACACATCGCTGCCCATACAGCCGATGTGGGATTCCTGCAACAATTACACTCTTAGATCTCGTTCTTACCGTAGCTTTTCTTAAGAGATGAAGAATTTTATCTTGAGTTCTATTGCCACCTCAGACAAAACGTAAAGTTTTATAGTGGGATGAAGATTATTAGACATGAAATGCTAATTGGAATAACGTTTTGAAAATAAAGATTATTTCAACTCGTAGAAGCCACACACAATAATCGAGCGCCGGAACGGGCCTTAACTCTGGTGCGGAACGTAGCTTCTGGATAAGATATTAACCTTGTAGATTCCTTCGAGACTATAGCTTTTAAATCATTATTTAAGAGGTATAAAATATAAGATCGATGATTTACGGTTAAATAGTTTCAGATCACGCTTTGGACTTAAAGTTTAAAGGATATATAGATTAAAATATATCTTATAATTTTAAATTTTGACTTACATATAACATGTGGTGAAACACTAAAATCCTTGGTGGAATTATAAAATTTTCCAACTTTTCAATCAGTTTTGACTACAACAAGATTGATTCCACACTCTGTTCGGCATGGCTTTGCGAATGTTTTTGAGTTATATGTGGCGTATATTATTACATTAGGGCGTAGGATCCATATAAAACCCACTCATTTATAACATAAATATGCTATTTAAGGTGAACGGAGCCTTCTTATTTCGGAACCAACAATAAATAGTGTGTTCCATTCTCCAGGTGTGTTACGTTAACTAGTTCTGCAATCTTCGGAACCATTCTTTCCAACGCCTTCAGTTTAGTAAGGCTCTAGACAGACCCAGATAGGTCAGAAGCTGCCCCAAGCTATCTAACAATGGTTACCCGGTAAAAGAAAATGATACGCCGATTATGGATGGCTGAATCCTGAATGAGGAAAAATTTAGCTGCTACCAGCCATATAAATTAACGAACTCTATTCCCACTCTTACTTTATACCCCCCTCTCTACCTCATGAGTCCCGTACTGGCACGAGAGCATGTTTAATGCGTAGAACACTTTCTAAGCATAATGATAATGAGCAGCCGAATTCAAGCAACAGCCGCTGTGCGTTTGCGCAAACATATCTATCTCACTTTCACCCTCACGGCCATGTCTCATGTTTCACAGCTTCCTAAGAACTCTGCAACATCATCCCATCTGCATCAGAAAAAAAATCATTTCAGCAGATTAGAGACAACTTCCCATGAATGAGGCCTGCATATCGAGATCATTTTGGGACCAACATGGAACTTCCATCTGACAAAACGTAAAACAAGTGCAGGGAAGGTAATCACCTTATGCCGTTTGCATCCGGTTCATCAAGCGTGTCACCATTTCGTCTAGAACTCCCAGACCCTGAGCTCTCTTGCGGCTAGTAAACAGAGCATCAAAATTTCAGTAATCCACAAAATCACAGTCTAACTCTTAAGTCACCAAACAAATGATTAATAAAGAATAAAGCAAACACGTTGAGTTGGCAATAATTAATTTGCCATCTATGCAATAAAAAATTAGCCGGTCAATTTTTTTTTAAAGACAAGCCGGATAAAGATTGAAGGCATGCTTACTTGTGTTGAAGATGAGGTAGCTACCCCAGGATTGGAAGTCGTAGCATTTTGTTCCAAGTGCGAAACATTTGTTATGAAGGGCATAATCTGCCGAAGCATTCTAGAGAAGAAAATCGCATCCTCAGAAGCACCAATCTCTGTTGCTTCTTGTGCCACATCACTACCACCACTTGTGTTCTCTGGCTCGACATGTGAGTCCTCATGATTAGCAGTCCTCTCTGCTGTGACACTCTCCACCTGGAACTCTCCACCAGGGAAAAGCCCCGTCAATAACTGCATCACACTATCAGGGACTTGTCCATCGGAAAGGTTCAAGTCATTCGGACCACCACCAGACGAATAGATATTAATGTCAATTGTGCGCGAGGCTCTATCTCCTGAAAATTAAAGCTGAAGTTCTTGAAACTGATGCAAAACTCAAAATGCAGATGCTATTTGAATTATGGTCTACAGAAGAAACCATCTTCAAGTAAAAAGACTACCATCTTCAGAAGGATTCTCAGTATTCAGGGATTGAGAAACACGATCTGTAGTTGGATTTTGCTCCGCTTGACGGAGACTAGGCTGATTTTCATTGGTAGCTAGAGAACCAGATCTAGCACCCGTCATATCTCTTGGAGTCGTATTCTGATACCTTCCAAAGAGTGGATGGTATAACCCCGATAAAGAACCAGACAAGTCAGAGGGTGCCCGATTCAGATCAGGAACAGCAGCAACCATATTCCTGAAAAGAGGTAAAACACGAACAGATCTCCCACCACTACTGCCGAATGATGATAGATCAGCTGATGAATGTTTTGTTGATTGGTAATTGTTGCAGGACTTCCAGCAGGTAAATCCCTCTGAGTTGAAGTCTGTTGTTGGGACCCATCAGGGTCTGGCTGACGAGATGCTGCACCTAAACGTAAAAAGGATACAAATCAAACATATGCCTTAACGTCGTTGGATTAGACTAGGTGCCAATAACAGATAATCACCTCGTCTAATCTGGATATCATCCGTCTGGGGGCAAACACCATAAACCCATGCACCAAGCCAGATCCATCATCGATGAAGCACCCACTGAGCGGCGCTAAAAGTGGACCCGGTTGAAAGGGAAGGGCTGAGCCATGCATACATACTGATTAGAAACAAATCACTGATACAAAATAACCAAAGAACATATGTACCACCTTCGGATTAGTACCTGAACCATAAGGGATTGGGTCCAGATGGAGAAATAAAAACTCCAGGTCCAGCATTGACAACTGCCTCGGACTGCATATATTTCAATCATTAGACATTGAAAGAACAAAAAAAAGCAAACAGACAATCGTTTTTAACCCAAGTTAACTCACTCACCGTTGATTGACCAAGTCTAAGTGTCATGACAGTACGACCCAACTCAAAGAAAGACCCTAAATTCTGAAATAGCATCCCAGTTCGCAATGCTCTGGACTGTATGGCTGATCTGTTATCCGGATTAGTCTCAGATGCTTGATTCTCAAGCAGCCTTATTAATTGCTGCCAACATGGTCGTGCATAAAAGCAGGACATAAAATCAGCAGATTCTGCGGCCTGGAGTTCAGACTATTTGGACTGGCAATAAAGTAACCTTGGTTGTAGAAGTAGTATATCAAAAAGGACATACCCCTAGACTTCCACCCGTCTGCTGATTAAAAATTCCCTAGTAGCGACAAGCAATTCAGCCAATGATGCAGGACTAGGAAGCCCTGCTGTGCCATCTCTGGCTCAGCTAAAGAACTTGATACAGATCGCTCATGACCACTTTCGCCAGCCTCATCTGGCAGTCAATTATGTTCAAGTTTTCTAACTCATCTTATAATTTTCAGTGAGACTAACATAGTTACAGCTCAGTGTCATAAACAAAGAAGGACCAATCACCACAACTCACCATTGGAACTGAACTCACGCCTCAATTGACTCAGGTACAGGGACATGGTTGGAGAGCATCAGGGATTGCCTGGTACAACATAATCGATGATATGATCAGGAAGTTTTTGATAGAATTTTATCACATTGTGCTTAAACTTACCCGCGCTGACAAGGGTCCAAAAGATAAGGTGATGATGCTCCAATGCGCTACGTGGCCTTGATGTCTCACTACTTACTCAGACTGCTGAGTTTGTGCCGAGTTGCTCCTGTTGTGTCACCTCTAGCAGGTTCCTATCAGACCCTTCCTAGCTCAAAACACAAACAAAATTAGAAAGGATTACAATAAAGAACACCAACACAATATATAAAGTTTCTACACTGCTGTTTCAAAATTAGGACAAACATACTCATGAAGTAAAATAAGGAATGCACTTTTATTTGTCAGACCGTATATACACAAGGACGCTTCCTATAGGGCTCAAGAAATCACAAAGTTGGGAATCAACCACTTCCAATAAAAACTACATACCGGATTAACCAGCACCACACCTCAAAATAAAAGAGTAGAAAGTAATGAAATTTATCATAACATAATTGATATATTTTTGTGACAGACTAAGTTTCCTTTCTCAAATTTTAATGACCAATAAAAATTCTTTCAAAAGAGGCATTCCATTATTACATGCATCACTCACTGCTCCTAATCTTATAATACTCATTTATTTTGTTTAACACCACAGCATACTAAGATGACTATCGTGAGTTTAAGAGCTTATGTAAGTAGCTGTTGAACACATTGACAATTTATTAGAGACATGTGAAAAATGCATCAATTAACTTATCCTCTCATATCCACAATAAGACAAACAGTGCATAAGTTGGTGAGCAATATTCCTCTCATGAAGTGGATAAACCGTCACCAATCATAAGTCACATCATCCATCTCAACGAACAGAGCCATATTTCATTTTTCTTGCCCTCTCCGCTGTCGACGCTAGAGACAACAGTTGTGGATAATTACGAGATGAGATCCTTTTGAATGTGATAACAAATGTCCTACTTTCTACCTATTTTATATTTAGATCTTTTGCTTTTTCATTCTTTTTAATTGAAAAATGATTGGAAAATAAAACAGCAAGTACAAAAACGAAGCACAACCCCCAGTACAGCTACTAGTCACTTCCTGCTTTTCTATCATGTCCCTCCCTACTTCTCCTTCTTGCCAAAACTATGGCAATTTCGAAGCTCGAGGATTTGCAATTTTTATGTATTTATATCCACAAAGACTGGAAAGACTTGGCAACATTCATCTTGGACAAGAATTTGAAATCCAATATTTGCTTTAAGATCTTACCATGGAACTCCCCGCTTCAGAAAAATTTCCTGGATTGTTGATGCCAATAGAGCCAAGAACCGCAGAAACAATCTGTACCAGGGATAAAAGGTCAATAAATACAATAATAGAATTACAATGTTTGAAGGCTGGCAAAGAATAAGTAAAGAAGAGGCCAAGCAAGGATTAATTCTCACTCGGTTAATATCAGAAAGGCTTCTTTCACCCTGGCCAGACATATTAAAAGTTTCAACTAGAACACCGGGGGCAACTTGATAGTATTGACTTTGAGTACCTGGAGCTGTAAATAATCATAGTTCAAATGTCAGTGCTTATAAAAAAGTGTGAATAAGGAAATAAATGAAAATAAGTCAGACATAGGATGAACCAGCAATTAGCACACAACGAATCAGGAATATGTTGGGAACGACCAATACCGTTTTACTTACACACGCAAGAATAGAAAGGGGACCACGGCTGCTGCTGTGTGAGGTGCTGGGATAATAATTCTGATTGTCGGGTGGTGCTTATTACGTACAAGTTGTTAGGCTGTTAGTTTGATATTTTGTCGTTTATGTTTTGGTCATTGCTATTTAAGGAAGGAACAGTAGCCTAGGTAGGGTATGTCGGATTTGTATTGTTTGGCCACTTTGTGGATTGGCAGGCTCCGCCTGATTTTATCTCCTTTTGGCAGAGCACTGCTCTGAGTTACATTTCCCCTCTGTTCATCTATTACCCAAATTATCAATGAAGAAGATGACCGTTTAGTTCCTTGTGTGCGTACTGTGCTATTTAGAGAGTTCCATCATTTGGTATCAGAGCCTTGATTCTGGATGGTCTCTACTCGCACGGCGAGAATGGAGAATTGGAGAGAGAACAGCAAACAATGAAAAGAGAATTGGGTGAGATGAAGGAAACGGTTGCTAACCTTTGTTCCTCTGTCGCGAGTTGAAGAACATGCAAGCAATGGTTCGCCTGATGGAAAGACGGGAGGCGATGATTGAGATGAATCGTCCTACTCCAGTGGTCAAGGGAGGACGAAGGGTGGCCTGGATGATAGAGGTTTCCGCATCCGCAAGATGGAAATGCCGACATTCAGGGACCGATCCCAGAGGCTGGCTGTCGCGCCGAAAGATATTTTGCTATTGTGGGATCAAGGATGAAGATCGGGTCAGGGCGGCTATGGTCTGTCTTGAAGGGGAAGCGCTCCATTGGTTCTCATGGCTGGAAGACCAGGGGGAAACGCTTGACTGGGAAGCATCCGAGAAGCAATAATCCTCCGCTTCAGCCCCGTTTCAGCCGGTAGCCAGATGACCAGTTGATGGCGATTAAACAGGAGGGGTCGCTTCTAGAGTTCCGCCAGCAGTTTGAACGTCTCTCCACCAAACTCCGGTTGTCGGATGAGGTGTACAAGAGTATATTCAAAGCAGGGATGAACCGGAACTCGGGCAGAAGTGATGCTGTTTAAACCGACTTCACTACCAGAGATGATGAAGGTGGCCCAGGAAGTTGAAGAGAAGAACTCGGCGATAGACAAGATATCAAAATATCGTGTAGAGAGAAGTTCTCCCTGGGTAGGGGCGAAACCGCCGGCGTTTGCAGGAGGCGGGTCGAGAAACGTCGCTTTGGAGAAGACGACTAATCCTGGGGGGAAGGATGCATCGTCCAACTCTTGGGGGTCCAAACCGGGGACAACACGTGGGCCGCCCACAACATCTGCGGGCTCGTCCCTTTCAGTGGGCTCCATTCCTTCTGCGGCCCAGCGGAAACAAGAAGAACAACGCAGGCGGGCTTTGGGCCTATGCTATGGCTGTGGGATTAAGTGGTATCCTGGCCACATATGTAAGAACACGGGGCTGCGTTTACTAACCCTTGGAGAAGAGGAGGAACCAGACGGGGAGGTTGAACCGGACAGCAAGGAGGACGAACCGGTATTGACGGAGTCCGAAGAGCTCAACCAGGCGAATCTCTCGCACCTCTCTCTTTTAGGAATTACCGCAAAGCGCTCCCTAAAACTGACTGGTAAAATTCGCGGGGTAGACACGCTCCTCCTGGTTGACAGCGGAGCAACACACAACTTCATCGCTCTCCAGGCAGTGGCGCGAATTGGGCTGAGGGTTGACAACACCAACGAATTCAGTGTCCAGGTTGGCGATGGGGTCTGCATCAAGGGCCAAGGTATTTGCAGAGACGTTGAATTCTCAGTGCAGGAAGGTAAGTTCCTTCAGGATTTTTTACCATTTGAATTACACGGGGTCGATGCAATACTCGGCATGGAATGGCTAGAATCTCTGGGGGATACTAGGACGAATTGGGGTCTACAATCCATTCAATTTCAGCAACAGAATCGTTGGATATCTCTCAAGGGTGACCCGACCTTGAGCCACTGCCCAGTTTCGCTGAAAACTATGCAGCGCACACTAAGGGAGGAAGGAGGTGGGGTTCTAATCACCTGCGAAGAACAATTAGTGGACAGGGCTGCGAACTTGGTGGAAGACGAAACAGTACGTTGGCTGTTGTCTAACTACACCAAGGTGTTTGCCGATAATCCCCCTTTCCCACCAGCCCGTTTCCATGATCATGCGATTCCGGTTAAATCAGAAGCCAATCCCCCTAATCTGCGGCCTTACAGATACCCGTACTACCAGAAAGGAGAAATAGAAAGAATTGTGAAGGAGCTCCTGCAAGCGGGGCTAATCAGACCCAGTAACAGTCCCTACTCCAGTCCAGTTTTGTTGGTCAAGAAGAAGAATGGTGAGTGGAGGTTTTGTGTCGATTACAGAGCCCTCAATGAGATTACCATCCCTGACAAATTTCCGATTCCGGTTATCGATGAATTGCTGGATGAGTTACATGGGGCCACGGTTTTCTCCAAGCTGGACTTAAGGTCCGGGTACCACCAGATCAGGGTACGCACTGAAGATGTGCCCAAGACAGCGTTTCGCACTCATGAAGGACATTACGAGTTCCTCGTAATGCCATTCGGACTTCGCAACGCACCAGCAACTTTCCAGGCAGTCATGAATGAGGTATTTAAACCGTTTCTCCGTCAGTTTGTGTTGGTTTTCTTTGATGACATACTAGTGTACAGTCAGAATTTAGAGGACCACTACCGGCACCTTGAAGCTGTGCTTCAGCTACTGCATCAGAACGGTTTAGTGGCAAACCAGAAAAAATGTCATTTTGTTAAGCCTCAGCTGGAATATTTGGGTCACCTCATCTCAGCTCAGGGAGTCATGGCAGATCCGGAAAAGATAAGGTGTATGGTGGACTGGCCAATACCGAAAACAGTCAAGGAATTGCGGGGTTTCTTGGGGCTCACGGGCTATTACCGCAGATTTGTACAGGGCTACGGAATTATAGCTGCCCCCCTCACCAACTTACTTAAGAAGGAAAACTTTGGATGGAACAAAGAGGCCCAAGGCGCGTTTGAGGAGCTCAAACGCAAGCTGACATCAGTCCCCATCTTGGCCATGCCAGATTTCTCTAAGACTTTCACAGTAGAGACAGACGCTTCTGGCCGTGGTCTGGGAGCAGTCCTAATGCAGGGTGGAAGGCCAGTTGCCTATCTAAGCCAAGCTCTTGGCCCTAGAGCTCAGCTGAAGTCTACATATGAAAAGGAATTAATGGCGGTGGTGTTCGCCATCACCAAATGGCGCCATTACTTGTTGGGAAGGCACTTCATAATACGCACTGATCAGCGCAGCTTGAAGCACCTTTGGGAACAACGTTTACTTACCGAAGGCCAGCATAAGTGGGCTCTCAAACTGATGGGGTTTGATTTTGAAATTCACTACAAACCCGAAGAGAAAACAGGCTGCTGATGCTCTCTCTCGAGTTGAGCATGATACACCAGCGCTGTGGGCTTTTTCTGTTGTGGAGTTTGGAGGATGGAAACAGCTGGAAGAAGAAATTGATAATGACCCAAGCTGCTCAAGATCAGACAGGAGATTGCCTGTCAATTCTGAGGACCATCCGGGCTACAAGCTTCGGTAGGGTAGACTCTACTTTCGGGGAGACGGTGCTGCCCAACATCTCTGCTCATCCCCTTGCTTCAGGAGTTTCATAACTCTCTCCATGGTGGCCACTCGGGTTTCTTACGGACTTTCAAGCGTATCAGCAACTCCTTCTTCGGGAGGGAATGCGCAAGCAAGTTAAGGACTATGTGGCAGCTTGTTCCACCTGCCAACAAGTCAAGTATAGTTCACAAGACGCCCCTGCTGGGTTACTTCAGCCACTGCCGATTCCGGATAAAGTTGGGATGACATTTCGATGGACTTCATTACCGGGTTGCCCAAGGTGCGAGGAGTGGACACCATCATGGTGGTCGTGGATCGCCTCACCAAAAGCGCACACTTCATTCCGCTAGCTCATCCATATACAGCAAAGGACGTGGCTGCTGTATTCATCAGAGAAATTGTGCGGTTACATGGTATTCCACGGTCTATTGTATCCGACCGTGACCCGGTATTCACTAGCTTATTTTGGCAAGAGCTGTTCAAACAGTCCGGTACTGCTCTCAACCTCAGCTCAGCTTATCACCCGCAATCCGATGGGCAGACGGAGGTGGTTAACCGCTGTTTGGAAGACTACCTCAGGAGCTTCTCTTTTTTTCAGCCCAAACAGTGGGTCCAGTGGCTGCCGTGGGCAGAATTTTGGTTCAACACAACCTTTAATCGGAATGCTGGCACCACCCCATTTCGGGCTTTATATGGGCGGGATCCACCCACCCTGCTCAGGTACCCGGCACTGAGTTCACCTCTGCACGAGGTTGATTCCCAGCTGAAGGAACGCGATGCCATCTTGGATGAGCTCAAAGCCCAATTAACTACAGCACAAGATCGCATGAAGCTCGATGCTGACAAACACAGGAGGGAGCTGGAATTCGCAGTGGGGGATTGGGTTTACATCAAGCTCAGACCCTACCGGTTACGTTCCTTAGGGGGGCCCAAAAATGTTAAGCTCAGCCCTCGATTCTTCGGGCCTTTTCAGATCGAGGCCAGGATTGGATTGGTAGCATATAAATTGAAACTCCCCCCAGAAGCAAGAATCCATCACACTGTTCATATCTCACAGCTGAGAAGAGCTGTCTCTGGTGCTGCCCAACCTGCTATACCTCTTGACCTGACCGAGAACCTAGAGCAGCTCATTTACCCCAGCCACATCGTTGCAGTTAGACAGAGAGCTGATGACCAGGAGGAGGTGTTAGTACACTGGAAGGACTGCCCGGATTTTGAAGATTCGTGGGAACTATACTCCACAATCGCACAGCAATTTCCGGAATTTCACCTTGAGGACAAGGTGGTTCTTCTTCGGGGGAGGGATGTTGGGAACGACCAATACCGTTTTACTTACACACGCAAGAATAGAAAGGGGACCACGGCTGCTGCTGTGTGAGGTGCTGGTGATAGATAATTCTGATTGTCGGGTGTGCGTTATTACCGTACAAGTTGTTAGGCTGTTAGTTTGATATTTTGTCGTTTATGTTTTGGTCATTGCTATTTAAGGAAGGAACAGTAGCCTAGGTAGGGTATGTCGGATTTGTATTGTTTGGCCACTTTGTGGATTGGCAGGCTCCGCCTGATAGTTTATCCCCTTTTGGCAGAGCACTGCTCTGAGTTACATTTCCCCCTGTTCATCTATTACCCAAATTATCAATGAAGAAGATGACCGTTTATTAGTATCCTTGTGTGCGTACTGTGCTATTTAGAGGGGTTCCATCAGATTCTCAGAATGCCCCTCTGGGATGACTTATATTACTGATACTTTTCTTCGCACGATGTGTAAGCAGGAAATGGTATAAATTCCTCTTGACCATTTCTGTTATTTATTTGGGTTCATCTCTTTTTGTTTGCTGCTCTTTCATTATTGTTATGTGAACTTTCTAGTGACTTCTAGGCAGCTTTTTCTCTTTTGGTAATTACAGTGTTTGTGCATCTTTCCTGGATTTTTTGCGTTTTTTTATAATACACTAGTGACTACATGTTTCATTCTTCCTGTTTCCAGTGGTTGGAAAAGAGTTCTAATTGAACTCTGTGGTTGGTGGAAAAAGTAAGCTAAGTTAAATGTTTACCCAGGTTGATTCACATGTATTGATTGGTGCCTTGTCTTTAAGATGCAGTGGTTCTTCAGAAGGTAACATAAATAGACCGTGTATGAATTTGTATTGATGAGAATTGCAGTTTGGGCTGTTTTTAAGACGAAGAAAGTATCCAATTCAGCTTGACATTGGACAGGGCATTTGGTCTAGTGATATGATTCTTGCTTTGGGCGCGAGAGGTCCCAAGTTCGATTCTCGGAATGCCCCTTAGTGTGCTTTACATACTAGTCCTTTATTCTCTCAATGTTATGTAGGGAATAGGGAATTGCATAATGGCGTAGTTCCATGGATTGGAAACAAGAAGAAACACCGACTTTAGCTCAGTTGGTAGAGCGCAGGACTGTAGCTGGTGCAGACTGACAGATACCCTTAGGTCACTGGTTCCAATTTGGCAGGTCGGATCTTCTTTTTCCCTTCTTTCTGTTTTTGCTGCTCCTTCATTGTTGTTATGAGATTTTTCTAGTCATTCATAGCCAGCTTGTTCATTTTGATAATTCTCCGTCCATGTGCCATTTTCAGTAAAGTTCTTTCTCATTTCAAATACATTTCTAACTTTCAACTTACGTTGTTACATTGTTCATGGCTTGGTGGTAATGAATTCTAACTGGACACTGATTATGTGAGCTAGTAAGGTCTGTTAAGTGTTATTGATGGTTGATCTACATTTACTGATTGGTTATTGACTAAGTGGCTGCCATGCCACCTCAAAAGGCAACAGCTGGTCTATGAGTTCTAGCTTAACTGAACAGTGTGGTTGAGATACTCTTGAGATGTGGCCAACATATAACTCAGCTTGTCATTCAGTAGGGCATTTGGTCTAGTGGTATGATTCTCGCTTTGGGTGCGAGAGGTCCCGAGTTCATTCTGGAATGCCCACTCAGGGTTTCAATACATACTGATCTTTTTTTTCCTCTCACTGTTATTGGCAGGAATTCGTACAAGGGTATAAACCAGTTAATTGGGACCAATAGGAGGAAACACCGACCTGGTAGAGCTGAGGACTGTAGTTGGTGGACTGGGCATTGGTCCAGCGGTATGACTCTCCTGTTGGGTGGGAGAGGTCCTGTGTTCAGCTTTGGGAATGCCTCCTCCGGATGTTGATATACTGAACCTATATTTTTGTTTATGACAATGTTCAAGCAGGAAATGGAATAATGCCATAGATCCGTGGATCCAGAACTAAAGCCAAACAACAACCTTAGGCGGAGGACAGTAGTTGGTATAATAACAGATAAATCCCTAGGCGCGCTGGTTCAAATCCGGCAGGTCTGCTCTTTCTTTTTACCTCTTTTTCAAAGTTTTCTTGTTCTTTAGCTATTGCAATGTTTGCTTTCTACGATTCATAGGCTGCTTGTTCTTTTTGATAGTAAATCACGCATGTGCTATTTTCCAGGATATTTTTTCTGATTTCAAGTTTCCTCCTATAATACTTTTCAAGTCACTACAAGTTACAATCTTCTCAGATTTAGTGGTGCTGATGAGTACTAATTGGACACTGATTATGTTTGCCATGGTTGATTTACATTTACTGCTCGGTTGCTGTAATGTCGCTTCTGAAACTAACAAAAAGCAAATGGTTTATCAACATGGATTGACTGGGCAATGAAGTTTGGCCTATTTTGAGATGCCACGTTCATGTATTTAGCTTGACATTCAATAGGCCATATGGTCTAGTCATACGATTCTCTCATTGGTTGCTAGTGGGTGCCGAGTGTTTCTTTTAATACCCTATCTTTCTTTTGTTGTTAATCTATATCTGATTATGATTAGTCTTTAATCTTTTAATGATGTGCGTTGGCTTGCTCGTATAAAACAGAGCTGCTAGACGGGGTTTGAATTTTTTCATGTAGGAACATGTAGGAATATTCCCTGGGGTTTGGCAGTGAACCTTTCTTGGACAGTAGGAATCTAGCCTTGTCTTTGGTAGTGTGCATCTGGACTCCGTACCCCCCTACTTTAATTCTCAACGAGTCTGATCTTTCTACGCTGTCAGTTTTGTTAGCCTTTTTGTTAGTGAGTAATTTTGTAGGAGCAAGGTAGATACTAGGTACCGTTGATTTACTTGTTGAGCTATAATTTGCATAGGGCATTTGGTCTAGTGGGTGATTCTCGCTTTGGGTGCGAGAGGTCCCGAGTTCAATTCTGAATGCCCCCCTTTTTCCCAACTCTCTTGATTAAGTTTATAGGGGGAAAAGTTACTTGGTAGTTGGTACTTATTGCATGACTGTGAGGACATGCTTATTTTTTGTATTATTATTTCGTGTTGCAAAGGTATACATTTTGTGCTGAGTGAACAATGTTTTTTTTAAAGGATTGAAAAGTGAACAATGTTGATTTTTCTTCCAACTCTCTTGATTACGTTGAATAGGGGGAAATTACTTGGTACTTGCATGACTGTGAGGACATGCTTGTTTTTGTATTATTTCGTGAAGCAAATGTATACATTTTGTGTTGAGTGAACAATGTTTTTTTTAAGATTGAAAAGTGAACAATGTTGATTTTTTCCAACTCTCTTGATTACGTTTAATAGGAAATCCTTGGTACTTGCATGACTGTGAGGACATTGCTTGTTTTTGTATATTTCGTGAAGCAAATGTATACATTTTGTGCTGAAATTTATGGTTAGAACAAATCTGGTCTGCTACCGGTAATGTTATGTGTCTGGGTTTGCCTAAAAAAAGTGTTGGTGTACGTTTTTGGTGGTCCTAAGTCCGAACTTAAGGGCTGCTTCTTTTGTAATTCTTTGTTTTATCTTTTGTTCTTTGAGTGAACAGTGATTTTTTTAAAGGATTGAAGTGATCAATGTTGATTTGTCTTTGTTTAGCTTCATCAGAAATCCATTTTTAGGAAACACTTCGAGCTAATGTTACAGTTCTAACGGTTTGCAAATTTTAGGCCACCAAGTCTATCATAGATGGCAATGCGGTAAATTATTATTGATAATAACTACTAAAATATGGGCATTTGGTCTAGTGGTATGATTCTCGCTTTCGGTGCGAGGGTCCCGAGTTCAATTCTCGGAATGCCCTTTTGTTTTTTACTTTATTTCCATCAATTATATCCTAGTATACTGATTCCAAGAGTTCGATTCTCGGTGCTGAATCACACACTTGATTATCTTTTACATGTTTATTGCCAACATTACTACATTAGCGCAGTGGTCAAGATTCAACATAGCCTTAAACATAAACTTGGGCATGTAGATTATAAAACGATGGTGAGTTGAAAACCTTCATTGCCAATGGTTGTTTGGTTTGCTAATATTTTTTTTATGTCTTGACATCTTTTTTTTGTAAATTATGCTAGTATTCTGATTCCAAGAGTTCGATTCTTCGGTGTCGATTCACACATTGATTATCTTTTACATGTTTATTGCCAACATTACTACATTAGCGTAGTGGTCAAGATTCAACATAGCCTTAAACATAAACTTGGTCCTGTGGATTATGAAATGATGGTGAGTTGAAAAACTTCATTGCAAATGGTGTGTTTGGTTTGCTAATATTTTTTTTGGAAAAATTACAGTGCCCACCCACGTGGTTTTGGGGTTTAACACTGCCCACCACGAACCTCGAAAATTAACACTGCCCACCCTTCAGCTTATATAGTTTTTACTTCCGTCACCTTTTTACAAACCTTTGGTCCATTTGTTAGTGGAGTTGACCGGTTAACTTATGTTGACCAACAGGCCATTGTTCAAAAACGTAATTGTCGGGCAAACAGACCAAAACTTGTAACTCGTCACTCTCGACATCTTCATTTGTCTGAATCCCACCATGATTAATGTAAGTAACATGTTGTTTGTCGATGATTCTCACCACTGTTGCTCTGATTAAATACGGTTTATACATTTTCTGAATTTGGGCAAAAAATTCCCTATTCGATCATCGATTCTAGGGTTCTGAAATTGGGGAAATTTCACCCAATTGTGTCCCGCTGATTGAGCTTCTGGCTTTGAATGCTACGGTGTTTATCTTCGCCTCTGTTCCTCTTGTTTATTCTCATGGCGTGATTTCATGGTCCATGTCGCCTCTGTTCCTCTACATTATTCACGCAGGTTCTGAAATTGGGGAAATTTCACCCGATTGTTGTCTCGCTGATTGAGCTTCTGGCTTTGAATGTTACGGCGTTTATCTCCGCCTTTGTTCCTCTTGTTTATTCACATGCTGTTTGGTGTTGATTTCGCCTCTGTCCCTCTACTTTATTCACGCATTCTGAATTTGGGCATAAAACTGCCCTGCTACATCTTTGATTTCAGAACCCTAAAATTGGCGTAGTATCACCCGACACTGTCCAGTTCACTGGCTTTGTTGTATGGCGTTGATTTTGGCCACTCTTCCTCTAGTTTTTCACGTGGTGAATTATGGTTCTGAATATGGGCAGAAAAAACTGACTGGGATCTTATTTTGCTTCTTGTTCTCTGGAACATCTGTTATCTGTTGTTCTCTGTAGTATCTGTTATCTGTTGTTCTTTAGAACATCTGTCTGATGCGTTCTGCATATGTGAATTACGGTTCTGAATATGGGCAGAAAAAACTGATTGGGATCTTATTTTGCTTGTTGTTCTCTGGAACATCTGTTATCTGCTGTTCTCTGTAGTATCTGTTATCAGCTGTTCTTTGGAACATCTGTCTGATGCGTTCTGCATATGTGAATTATGGTTCTGAATATGGGCAGAAAAAACTGATTGGGATCTTATTTTCCACCTCTATGTTGCTTATATTCTTTATGGTGTGTAATATTTGAAAGCTCTGTAGCTGATTCACTGTGTCTTGCATTTGTAGGTGCAATTCCACGAAGATTAGCATATCATGGAGGAACATATAATTGAGTTCTCGTACAATGGTCACAAGTTCTGCTTGCAAGAGCTTGATCCGGACCTATATTCTACGATAGAGTTGATGAGGACTACACGAAAGAAATTTCCAAACAGCCAATTGCTCCACCCAATAACCCTACTTTCTTCTACGTACATCCAAAAAGCAAGAATACATCGAAATTTGCAACGACACAACTCTGCTGAATATGTTCAAGGGCTGTTCCTCTACAAAGACTATAACCGTGTTTGTAAGAGATAACTGTGAACTCTGTTCTGATGGATATGTGGAGGACTTATGAGAAAGATCAGAGCATGATGGGTGCGCAAATGGAGCAGCAAGTTGAAATTCTTGAGTTGTCCCCTCCTCCTGCTACACAACCACCTTCACTGCTACCACAGTCCTAATTACCAACCCCACAGTCCCAATTACCAACCCCACAGTCCCAATTACATACCCCACAACCCCAATTACCAACCTCACAGTCCCAATTACCAACCCCCATAGTACCCAAAAGAAAGCACAAGAAGAAAGCTGCCAGGGGTCTTACCCAGTCATACCAATTGCTAGTTCAGCAAATACAAAACCATCACAACTTCCCCTCATCATTGCCCCAAGTGTCCCTAACTTTTCATATAAAAAGACACATCTTCTGCTGCTGCAACACTCCAATCAGTCCAGATTAGCAACAGCACTCCGCGAAGCCTTGAAGTTCACTCATCTTCACTTGTACCATCTCCACGGATGGATGTCATTAGCGCAAATAATCCTCCATAAACTGTTCATAGTCTTGAACAAGGAGATGGGTCTGCCGTTGGTGGTGCAGGACAGGATAATGAAGTTCCTATAGATGATAATGAACCCACATACTCTAACGACTCTTGGTGCCACAAGGATGTTGATGAAGGTAATGATTTTGAAACCGAGTCCAGCAATTCAGAAGATAATGACATAGATGATGATGACAGATTGGAGGATGTCGAGAGAATCACTGAATGTGGGTATTATTCAGCTGATGATGAAGATTGTGCGGTGAAAGAGCCATCGTATTTGAGGAATGGGACTCATTTTAAGTACCAAGGTGATGGGAAGGTTGTTTTGCAGTCCCATCAAATGTGTTTAAAACAAAAGAGTAAATTACTCAGAACCCCTTAAGGATTTGGGATATTACAATTAACCCTCTTATGTTTTTCATAATTATTGGTAACCACCTCGAGGTTAAGGTATCTTTGACTACAAGCCCCCGAACTATAACTCTGTCATCAGAAAGTTAACTACGTGTAACCTATCAGCTTAATCATATCAATAAGGTTATGCTGGACAAAAAACACTACTTAGTCTAAATTATTATTTTGCTAAAAATGTCAACCCTTCTTTGAAAATGCATCTAAAGTGGGATGAGAGAGAGTTAGGGGGAGTTCACTTCGGACGAGGAAACGGAATGGAAACAAAGGGAATGGAAAGAGGAAAGGGGAAAGGAAAGGAATGGAAAGGAAAAGAAAGGAATTTCCCCGATCAAAAGTTTATTTGGTTTCGACTCAGAAACGGAATAGAACTCCCTATGAATCCCTTTGTTATTGTTTGGTTTAGAACATGGGAATCATCCTGTTTTTCTGAAAATTATTCTTATTTAATTCAATAGTAATATTCTCTTCATTTCAAAATGTAATCATTTTTAAAATGTAAGTTATTCCAGATTTTTCTCATAATACCCCATATTATTAATTAATATATTTTTTAAATCATTTAATGTTAAAAATAATATGATAAGTTGGGAATCTAATATTAGTTTAAATAGTAAAATAAATTATTATTAGATTTACAAAAATTTTTGTTGCAAAAAACAAGTTTCTTAATGAAATATTATTATTTTATATTTGAGTGTGACTATAATTTAGGAAGTTTTAATATTTTTTCCAAAAAAATCTCACCGTCATAGAAATGGTGACTCTGATCAGAGGAAAAATAACTATTTGGAGGAAAGAAAGAAAAATAATTATTTGTTTAGAGGAAAGACAGGAAAAATAATTATTTGTATGGTGACTCAAAGCTTTTTTATGGAAAATAATTATTTATAGAGGAAAGAGAGGAAGCGGAGGAAACGGAAAAGTTTTCCACGGGGTTATGCTGGGAATAGGGAAGAGGGGTTTTGGGGGTTTAAAAAAGAAATTTGGGGGAAACAAAATTATTAAAAAGTCTAAACAAACAATATCAAACGGAATGACACCGTTTCCGTTTCCTTGTTATCCCAAGTGAACAGCCCCTTAGATGATGTTGATTTAAGCATTTTTGTTGTCCAGCCTAGCATTATTAATGTGATTAAGTTGATAGGTCAACACATAGTTAACTTTTTGATCACAGAGTTATAGTTTGGGGGCTCGTAGTCAAAGATACCTTAACCTTGAGGCTGTTACCAATAATTATGATAAACACAAGGGGGTTACATGTAATATCCCAAATCCTTAAGGGGGTTCTAAGTAATTTACTCAAAACAAAACCACTTTCTTGGAGGTGATGAAGGACTATGCATGTCAAGAGGGTATTGACTTGCATAGGGTAACCAATGATCCATTCAAGTACACGGTTAAGTGCCACACAACAACACTTGCCCTTGGAGACTTCATCTTCCCTTCTTCCAGACAAAACTACGTTTATGATAAAAACATTGACAGGGGAGCATGATTGCATGAGGATAGCCAACAATCCAAATGCTACTGTACCATGGATCACAAAGAAGATTTTGCCTGATATTAGGGCAAACAAAAAAATGGTGCCTAAGGACATTATGGCGCTGATGCAACAGAAGTTCAGTGTTGAATTGAGCTACATAAAGTGTTATAGGGCACAGAAATTGGTGTTGCAGATAATTGATGGGAACCATGATGAGTCCTATGCAAGGATTCCTTAGTATTGCAAAATTGCTCTAGACAGAAATCCTGGGTCCATCATTGATCTTCAGTTTCAGGAATATATGACTTCTCCTCCCTCTTTTACGAGATTATTTGTTTGCTTTCACGCTCAGAAGGAGGGATTCCTTCGTGGATGCAGACCGTTTATTGGTGTAGATGGCAGCCACCTTAAAGGCCCATTCGGTGGAGTATTATTGACAGCAATCGCCATTGATGGAAATAATGGTATATTTCCAATTGTATTTTCCGTGGTCCAAAGTGAGTCTACCAACACCTGGAAGTACTTCTTCAGTCAGTTGAAGAAGATAGCTGATTGGGATACGAGGCAGAGATGGGTGATAATATCTGATCGTCAGAAGGGCGTCGAACCTGCACTGAAAGACGAAATGCCATAAGTAACCAAAGGATTTGTTGTAGGCATCTGTACGCAAACTTGAAGAAAGATTATCCTGGTATGTTACTAAAGTTATCACGCCATGATTTTTATGCCAATTTATATATACTGTTTCTAACATTTTACAATTACTCTTCATGTAGGTACTCTCATAAGGAATCTATTTTGGGAAGCTGCGAAGGCATACACTCAAACATCTTTGGATGCAACCCTAAAGAAGATAAAAGAAAATTCTGTGTCAGCTTATAACTACTTGAAGAACGTGGACTTTGACTTATGGGTAAGGTATCACATACCAGAGTACACTAAGGTAATTGAGGTGACTTCAAACTTTGTCGAGTCTTTCAACTCAAAGCTGTCTGACATAAGGTCAAAGCCCATTTAGCTATGCTTGATGAATTGAGGAGATCAATGATGTAAAAATGCATAAGAGAAGGGAGGATTCAGTTAAGCTTAGCTACCCCGTGCCCTAGCTATGCGTCTAAGATTTTGCACAAAAACACAGGCTTGGTGAGATAAGTGCCATTAGAACGAGGTAGCGATATAGAGTTTGAGGTGTCAGATATTGGGGATATTTTATTGTTAACCTGAGGGACCGTCATTGTGATTGAATGTCATGGGACTTGTCTGGTATCCCATGCAAACATGTGTGTGCTGTCATTGCAAATCAAGGCTTGACCTGGTATTATTTGTGGCGCCCTGGTTCTCAAGGAGTTATACGTGGAAACATACAAAGCCGCAATATCACCAATTCCTGACCCGAACATGTGGCCTACTATTGATGACATGGTACAATTGAAGCCACCTTATTTGAGGAAACTCCCGGGGAGACCAAAGAAAAACAGAAGAAGGGAACAAGGTGAGGCACCTCCTGTGACCAAGAGGTCAAACCATGTTACATGTGCAATTTGCAAAAGAATTGGTCACAATTCAAAGACATGCCGAAGCCAAAAGGATGGGGACATGGTCCCAACAGTGGTGGTTCTCAAACATCTGGTGTTCAGTCTACTTCGAAAAACAGAGAAAGAGGAACGCTTAGTCATTGTAAGTTTGAGTTTGTTATTTCTATTGATTGTGTATGTAAATTTATTGTAATCTGCTTCTCTTTTGTTGTTTAATTGCAGGTTCTTTTGATGCATTTGAACTGCTGCTTTTTTGACAAGTACTGATGTATTCGGTGGACACAAGTACTCATGCTAACATTATTGTAGCAATTTGACAAGTTGTGACTGTAAGTTTGAGTTTGTTATCTCTATAAATTGTGTGTGTAAATTTATTGTAACACGCTTCTCCTTGTTAGTTTAATTGCAGGTTCTTTTGATGCATTTGAGCTGCTACTTTTTTGACAAGTACTGATGTATTCGGTGGACACAAGTACTCATGCTGATAGCGCTTTGACAAGTAGTGATGTAATGAATTATTGAATTATTTGAGACATGGTTTGGTACTGACTAGTAGTGATGTAATGAATTATTGGAATTATTGAGACATGGTTTGGTACTCTGACTAGTAGTGATGTAATGAGCAACTCTGCTCGTGGTTTTACCTGAAAAGTAGTGATGTAATAGCTGCTACAACTCTGTCATTTTAGTGGATGTTTTGTTCTATATTAATGACTTAAATGCTGGAACTTACATGAAGAAGCACTTGTTATATTGTCATAATCTTTTTTAGTAGCCTAGATGTGATATTAGTCACACTTGTGGTATACTGATGTTGGTGGGATGATGAGGTTGAGGTTGAAGCAAGATTATGGTGGTGGTTACCTTTATCTGATTGACAATATACCTATCTCTAAGAGTTTGTAGCTTAAGGAGAGATGATGAGGGAGTGGGTGAATATGTACATTACTAAAGTCAACATATCTCTTGAGCATTCTATTATTGGTCAATGCAAAACATTTTGTTGTTGGTCAATGTAAAACATTATGTTGTTGGTCGGTGCAAAACATACGAAAGCTGACATGAGGAAACTGATCAAATCTTGTCATTATAAGAGATCTCAAAGGAAGTCATTACAAACATATCTCATTAAAGGTCATTAAAAAGATTACATTAAAAGTCATTATAAGACCTTAAGTCATTACATAACACAAACCCGAAAGAAAAATACTGCTATTACTATAACAAACACTATCTTCATATAAACCATCATGCGTTGCCTTAACCACATCCAATCTTGTCTTTTGCATCTCCTCCAATTTATTCAGCAGGCATACATTTTGGTTCTCACTTCAAGCAGCATAGATTCAATATCACCAGCGGAAGAAGAAGCCCTTGATGAAACATGCATTGGTGAAGCATGGATTGGTGGATAGATGTCTCTCCACCATACGAAATATTTGCACTTGTTGGTGGCGCAGTTGAAGTACGGTTTCTCGTAGTTTCTAACATTACGGGTAACATGCAACTGTGCACTCAAATTGCAGTGGCATTTCACATCCCTCGGGGGGTTGAGTTGAAATTGTGCCCACTTGAGGATGTCATTCTGCATGGACATAAACAAAAATGCAAACTCAAGTGTATCACAACAAGGGAGCTCAGATTAGTCCTTATTGCCATCATCATTGCTTCATAAGTGGGTTATGATACTTTACATGCCCTATATATGGAGCAACCCTACCATAAATCGCTTCAACGCGTTCAAGCAGAGCAATTTCATGAAGGGCCGCTTCTACACATATAAGCACACATAAAGACATAACCACACATAAAAGGCCATTGAACAAAATAAAATCATGGCTTCATATGCAGAACGCATCAGACAAATGTACTAAAGAACAGTAGATAACAGATACTATAGAGAACAATAGATAACAGATGTTCCAGAGAACAACAAGCAAAATAAGATCCCAGTCAGTTTTTTCTGCCCATATTCAGAACCATAATTCACCACGTGAATAAAGTAGAGGAAGAGTGGCCAAAATCAACGCCATACAACAAAGACTGGATAGTGTCGGGTGATACTACCCCAATTTTAGGGTTATGAAATCAAAGATGTAGCAGGGTAGTTTTATGCCCAAATTCAGAATCTGCGTGAATAAAGTAGAGGACAGAGGCAAAATCAACACCAAACAGCATGTGAATAAACAAGAGGAACATAGGCGAAGATAAACGCCGTAGCATTCCAAGCTAGAAGCTCAATCAGTGGGACAACAATCGGGTGAAATTTCCCCAATTTTAGAACCTGCGTGAATAATGTAGAGGAATAGAGGTGACATGAACCGTGAAATCACACCATGAGAATAAACAAAAGGAACAGAGGCAAAGATAAACACCGTAGCATGCAAAGCAGAAGCTCAATCAGCGGAACAACAATTGGGTGAAATTTCCCCAATTTCAGAACCCTAGAATAGATGATCGAATAGGGAATTTTTTGCCCAAATTCAGAAAATGTATCAAATCGTATTTAATCAGAGCAAGAGTGGCGAGAATCATCGACAAACAACAATGCTACAAGCTCGCACAACAAACAATGTCGGGGCCAAATTTCCCCAATTCCAGAAACCTGAAATTGAAGATAAGTACGACGATTTTTCCCAATTTTAAAACCCTAAATTGAAGACATTAAATAGCGACATCGGGACCACCCATTAGCAAAAGGAAATCAAATTCCTCCTTACCTCAGTTAGATAGGCGTGATCGAATTCCCCAATTTCACAATGAAGATGTCGACAGTAAGGATTCGAAAAGTGTCGAAGTGAAATGGTGAAAGGAACGGGAGGAGGGGGGAAATAAGAAAGGGATACTCTGTTTGGTCAACATAAGTTAACCGGTCAACTCCACTAACAAATGGACTGAAGTTTTGTAAAAAAGGTGACGGAAGTAAAAACTATATCAGCTGATGGGTGGGCATGGTTATTTCGAAGTTCGTGGGTGGGCAGTGTTAACCCCAAAACACGTGGGTGGGCACTGTAATTTTTCCTATTTTTTTATGTCTTGACATCTTTTTTGTAAATTATGCTAGTATTCTGAATCCAAAAGTTCGATTCTCCGTTGTTGATTCACGCACTAGATTATTTTTTGCAGTTTTTTGCCAACATTACTGCTTGCACATGGTTCAAGATTCAACATAGCCTTAAACATAAACTTGGGCCCGTGGATTATGAAACGACGGTACTTGAAAACTTTATTGCAAATGGTGTATTTGGTTGCTAATTTTTTTTTACGTCTTAGACATCATTTTTGTCAATTATGCTAGTATTCTGATTCTAAAAGTTCGATTCTCAGATATTGAATCACACACTTGTTATCTTTTGCATGTTTTTTTGCCAACATTACTGTATTAGCTCAGTGGTCAAGATTCAACATAACCTTACCATAAACTTGGGCTTATGGATTATGAATGAGTTGAAAAACTTCATTGCAAGAGGTATTTGGTTTGCTTGTATATTTTTTATGTCTTGGATATTTTTTTATCTTTTGACTTCTTTTTTCAATTATCTAGTATTATGATTCAATAGTTCGATTCTCAAGTGCCGATTCACACACTTGATTATCTTTTGTTTGTATTTTGCCAACATTACTATATTAGCATAGTGGTCAAGATTCAATATAGCCTTAATCATAAACTTGGACCTATGGTTTATGAAACAACAGTGAGTTGAAAAACTTCATTGCAAATTGTATTTGGTTTGCCAATATGCTAGTATTCTGATTCCAAGAGTTCGAAAATGTATCGATTCTCTGATGTCGATTCACACACTTGATTATGTTTTGCATGTTTTTTTGCCAACATTACTACATTAACACAGTGGTCAAGATTCAACATAACCTTATCATTAATTTGGGTTTTGTGGATTACGAAAGTGAGTTGAAAAACTTCATTGCAAATGGTGTATTTGGGTTTTTTTTTTTGTCTTGGATATTTGAGCTTAACCCCTTTCTGAGAATTTCTGGTTTCTTTACAAGTGATCGGACATTGCTAGACTATCCTTGTGACAAACTTGTCCGTATGCCTCCGATGGGCCATTTATTTAATGATATAAGTTTTTGATAGGATATTTGAAAGGTAATATTGATCAGAATCGTTTTGGGTATGGTCAATTTATGATATGTTCTCAACTAAAATGTTTCTATTAGTTTGGCCACTAACTGTCTTTTAGGAAATTTTGAAGGTAAAATTTATCTAATATCACTAAGTATGGATACCAGTAAAACACACATCACGGTTAGTACCAAGTTTAAACATTAACCCCCCCCCCCCCCCCCCCCCCCCCCCCCCCCCCCCCCCCTAATTATGTTGGTAAAAGACCTGTTAGAACATTTATTTAGTAAATCAAGGATCAGTTAACGGTCAAATTAATAAACCGATAAATTTAATTGGATTAGGCCAGATGTTGGCACCCAGTTATCCTGCTCGTCGACAGATGAGCGAATTGAATACTTCTCCATTAAGAAGTTTGCGTGCCTAAGGCTCGAGCATCATTAATGGGGGTTCGTTAAGAGCAAAGATTATATATTTGGCTCCCTACTCCCGCATGCCCCGGTACATGAAGCACTTCCTTTCATATCCTGCATAAACCATCTTGTCTTGTAGGAATCCATAATCTACCAAATCATCCACCATGGACTAGTACCATAAAGTACAATACAGATACGCATGTGGCCTAGAGCAATTGATGAAACAGAACTCTTGGTCAAAAAAATTTCCAGCATGTCACACACTACCAATGTACTTCCCTTCCTGGATTCTCACATAATCGTCACTATTGAAGTTGCAAGTGTCTATGTTTTGAGCAAAGGTTTCAGAAGAAGATAATTGATATGCCCATCGTGAAGCATCCTACAGCTACCCAAGGACTCAATCGCTCACCTGTTTCATAACGAAGCAAAACTGTCAAAAACACATCCTCCTTCATGCATCTGATGAATTCATAATATTAAAATTCGGTGGCTGACAAATGAAATAGGAAATCAATCTAAGAGTCCTAGTTATTTGTAAGTTGTTGCGTGAAGATTTCTCTTATATCTTCTAATAAGGAAGTAGCCAGTACCAGATCAGTTACCCATTTCCATGATTTTGCAAGCAAGAGTAGACACAAAAACCCTCAATAAAGAAAATAGATCAGTAAAACTTCAGAGAACAATAAGCGATTGTAGCAAGAGTAATCATGATGAAAATTTACCAATTCTAGCTGCCTTCCAAAAGAAACCACGAAACCTGCAAGATGTATATCCTGTTAGGTACAAGAGGAGAAATAGATAAAAAGAGCAAGAACAGCTTTTTCTGAAAACTGTTTCAGGTAGCTGCTTGAAGAAATAGTTTCAACAATTACCCATGTAGGCGGAATCAGAATGGAATACAACAACATCAACCCACTTCCATTATGCAAGAGATGTATTACAATTTTCCTCTTTCTGACCTGAAGCATAACCATATCTTGAGATGTAAAGCAAGTTTTAGTCCACCTAAGAACTTAGTCTTCCCTATCAAAGTTGATGCTCCAAAAGACAAATTGACAAAGGCGTCCATTAACGAAGACATGCCTGTCTTTCATACTATATCATTGGTTTCCAATTGTCTACAGCTAAATGAATCGCAACAAATGAAATTTATAGTTCTCCTTAAAAATCTAGGTAACTATAAGCATAAAAGGAGGGAGAAAAAATGAATCAATCCTAGACTGTTCGAATTAGCAAGGACTAGAGATGGAGGCTTTCAACACAAGGAGTTTACTGAATACCAGGGTTCTTTATCACGCCAAGTGTAAAACACACGCGGTAAAAAGATCTATGCGCTTCAATGGACTCATCATGATCAGAACATGTTCTACAATTTAAGAGAAAGATGAAGTGATGAATGCATGTTTCAGTTAGACGCATAGAAGAGCAATAATTGAACCAGATCGCTTTCATGTCTTGTCTTTCGGGTCTTGTGGGTTTTCTGTTCTGGTCTTTTGATGTAATATTTTTTTTTGAAGAAAATCGTGACCTTATAATAAAACACAAAGCAAGCATAAGGGGAAAAAACCCTCATGTCATGCTAGTTCCAAATCTAGCTTACAAGCCAAACTAATATTAGGGGGAACATGCTCCCCCAACCACACCCGATCAGTCTCAAAGAGAGGATTCCCAAATTACAGATAATCTTAGTCAGATAATTATCATACAAGAGAGCTTCACTACTAATAATACTAGCGAAATTCGCAAGTAATCCTCTCACCCTCAAGATATCATCCCAACTGGCATTGGGTCTTCTGATATCTCTCAATTGATGATGCCCTCGAAATAACTATCAACTGATTCAATACAAATGCTATACCACCGAGATAGCAAGCTCCATAGCAATTCTTTTTGCTTTGATATCAGCATACTGCACATTATTGGTGCTGGAAATTCTTCGATTGAAAACTACAATAGGCCGACCACGATCATCTCGGATGAGACCAGTAATGATCCGGTCCCCAAAACGACTAGCATGCATACCCGTACAAATACTATGGTAGCCCAATGGAGGAGGATCCAACTCCTAAAGAATAGAGATGAGAGGAGACCTCATCACCGATAGATAAGCTTCGGTAAAGGAATTGTTTACCTCGACTTCTTTCCACCAGGAAAGCTCTGGATTATGCTTGACTTTATTCCTTGAAGCATATATGACCCAAAGCTTGTTAGCTATAAAAGATAGCTTCTTCACACTCCACACCTCGGACATCCGAAAAAAACAATCCACATCCCATCCACATTATTAGGAATTTCATTCACATCCACCAAGCCCCTCCATATATCTCTAACAGCGCAACAAAAGAAGAAGCAATGAGCCAAGTTGTCCTTACCCCACAGAAGAAACACTTGGAATCACCTCCAATCCGTCTAGCCAAATTATCCTGGCAAGGGATAATATTTCCTAAGAACTTCCAGAGATTGAGTTTACTCTAGGGCAGCAAATGGAGCTGGTAAGCTTCTTCCCAATCCTACCGATGGAGAGGGGGGGGGTGGGGGGGGGAGGAGCTTACCCCTCCTTTTTCTTTACCAGAGCAATATAAGCTGATGTAACCGAGAACTTGTTGTCTTTGGAGAAGACCCAGGACCACTGATTAGAGCTATCCAAATCATGTGGAATAGGAGACCGAGGCTCATCACCCACAGGAGGAAGAGGCCGAGCTCCTTCTCTGAGCAAATCCACTACGAAGAGATGGACTTCCAGATGGGACTACCTTTGTTCGAGGGGGGGCACTCACTAATATTATTGTCAGGGTAGTAGAGCTGCTTCATAACTTGAGCTACTAGAGACCCCGGACAAGAGAGTAATCTCCAAAGCTGTTTAACCAAAAGAGCTTTATTGAACTTTTCCACCTCTCTGAAACCAAGGCCTCCTTGATCCGAAGTGTCACAAACTTTAGACCATTTAGTCCAGTGGAGAGCTCTTTTATCGACTTTCCCACTCCACCAGAAGGAAGAGAAGGCGGAATTGAGTTTCGCAATAATACCCTTGGGAAGAGCAAATATGGACATGGTGTAGTTGGGAATAGACTGGAGAACACTGGACACCATGACAGATCTAGCTGCTTGAGTCATAGGTTTAGTCCAACTGGAAACCCTTTTGTGAACTGATTCGATAAGATAGGTAAAGAGATCATGTTTTCTCCTACCTATCTTGAGGGGAAGACCTAGGTATTTGGAGAAGCAAGGTACCTCTTGGACATTCAGAAGACTGGAGAGATTGTCTTTAATGGGGGGAGATAGTTTTGCTAAACACCAATTCAGATTTGAGATGGTTGATTTTGTGGTCGGAAGCTTGAAGGAATTGTGTGAGGATATGGTTCAGGCGAGAAATTAGTGGGATTGGCTTTTCAAAAAAGGAGAAGATCATCAGCGAAAGCTAGATGAGAAATGGACGGACAGAGGGGGGAGAGCTTGATCCCATGAAAAACTCCAATAAACTCTGACTTATTTAGGAAACTAGACAAGGCTTCCTGAGCCAAAATGAAAAGGAAGGGAGAAGAGGGTCTCCTTGTCTAATGCCCTAGATTGATCAAAAAAGTTACCTGGCTTGTCGTTGATGAGGATAGCACATCTGACTGAGCGGACACAATTCATAACTGGAATACTCCAATGGGAAGGGAAGCCCATGGAAAAGAGAACATCATGGAGGAAGCTCCACTCTAACCTGTCATACGCCTTGCTGAAGTCCAACTTAAGAGCAAAGAAACCATTTTTACAGCTTGGTTTCTCTCTAAAAGTGTTGGAGCTCGCCTGCTAGAATGATATTGTCGGTAATAAGCCTTCCTTTCACAAACCCAGATTGATTAGAGAGATAAGATGCGGTAGAATATGTTGAACCCTATTAGCCAAGGTCTTGGAAGCAATCTTATACGCAAAGTACAAAGACAATCGGTCTGAACTTATCAATCTCTGTCGCCCCCCGCAATCTTTGGGATAAGAGTGATAAAATACTCATTCAAGGAATCAGGGAGGGGCTGGCCTCTAAGAATAGGCATGACTGCATCAATAATTTGGTCCCCAATGGAGTAGTTGTGTGCTGTATAGGCTGGGAGGCCTCTTTTTCCTTGTTGGGATTATCCCACTGGGCTTGCCCAACAAGGTTTTTATGAGGTTCCATTGGTCCCGGGTAGCGTTACAACTGCAACTGCAAAGCACCTGCTAATCTGTACTGTTGTAAAACTCCAAGACTGGAGTGCGTTGTTTATAATACAT